>JACXGK010005450.1:0-32982 GCA_016801125.1 Novumbra hubbsi | reverse complement strand
GCATGGTAGTGTATGGTTTTTACTAAACACTCTGAAGAATGAGCATGGTAGTGTATGGTTTTTACTAAACACTCTGAAGAATGAGCATGGTAGTGTATGGTTTTTACTAAACACTCTGAATAATGGGCATGGTAGTGTATGGTTTTTACTAAACACTCTGAAGAATGAGCATGGTAGTGTATGGTTTTTACTAAACACTCTGAAGAATGAGCATGGTAGTGTATGGTTTTTACTAAACACTCTGAAGAATGAGCATGGTAGCGTATGGGTTTTACTAAACACTCTGAAGAATGGGCATGGTAGTGTATGGTTTTTACTAAACACTCTGAAGAACAAGCATGGTAGTGTATGGGTTTTACCATGGGCATGGTAGTGTAGCCTATGTAGGCAATTAAGCAAAAGGACTGGGGGTATATGGCTTGAAGTTGTTATTAGTTGTAATACTAAGAGGTTAGCAGTAGAATATTTGCAATGTACTACAAACCGTGAAGATGCCTGGTTGCTCTTTTAAAACAGCTTCACATGCAATAAGGAAAACATGATGTCATGTCTTCTCTGTCGTATGCAGTCTCATTTACCACGACAATCAGTATTCAAGATTTAAACAACCTGGTTTTTACCGGAAAGTGTGCATGGTAGGGTATTGGGTTTATTTACCAGTCTTTGAAGAATGAGCATGGCAACATATTTACTTTATTGCTACAGCTGTTCTGTTGGACAATCTACTTCTATAATCAAACAACCTGTTACCTTTATAGGAAAAGTATGAAATGTAAGACAAACCCTAAGCACAAGTATTATTATAAGTCTCTCTGGATAGAAGCTACTGCTAAATAACTTAAACGTAAATACAGTACATTTTTACAGATTTTGTTACACTACGGTTGGCCCTCTATAAGGTCCATAGTAGTGTACTACATTGGGATTAGGCTAAAAGGCCTTTGGAGATGCATGTCAAATCTTAATTTCCTTATCTTCCACATCTTGAATTAAATGGTTGTCCACCATCAACAACCACTATAGAGCTATAATGCGCTTCAATTGGTCAACGCGCCGTGACATCACATGACGCTCGTCATTTCCCTGCTCATGGTATGTCCCGCCCGTTTTTTCTCCCTCGTCATTAATTTGTTTTTCATTGGCCGACATCGCCGAAGACTCATGTTCAGATTGTTATCTGACAGGGTTTCATATCAAGGCCAACATCCCTTTGCAAAGGTATGATCGTTTACGACAGAGGTCGTTAGCAGTGATCACATGATGACCCCTTTGACCCCTCTCCCTCTCTCCCCTTTGACCCCTTTCCCTCTCTCCCCTTTGACCTCA
This sequence comes from Novumbra hubbsi, assembly GCA_016801125.1. Lineage (NCBI taxonomy): Eukaryota > Metazoa > Chordata > Actinopteri > Esociformes > Umbridae > Novumbra > Novumbra hubbsi. The sequence continues at coordinate 31,656 of JACXGK010005450.1, read as the reverse complement.
CAGTAATTTGTTGCCAGCAGCAAGAACAGTGTGAGATGTTGGTCGTCAATCTTTCTCACCTCTCTATCTATCTCTCTCTCTTCTCTCTCTTTTTGCCTAGGAAACATTTGTTTACATTGTCAAAGCAATTGAGTAAAAAGGAAAGATACAAAAGAAAGGTGTGTGCGTTACTTTTATTATGAATTAAATAATAAATGTAATGCACACGCATTAAAAGCATTACAAATTACCAAAAATGCGTGTTTTAACAATCTGGTGCTAGTATGATTGGCAAGGAAACATAAATAAATAAGTATTGTTCATGTTTTGAAGCTCCCCCGGTTGCCCTTCTCTCATAGCAACGGGTCACAAGTCTTGCTGCTGTGATTTTCACATTGCGACATTTCAATATGGAAGCTCATCAATATTTTATTTAAAATTCAATTCTGAGTATGTACATCTTCAAGGGGTTTCTTCCTTGTGGCTCAGCCACAGTGGTCTGTCAAATATTCAGACTGAAGTTTTTGCTTGAATATTTCCAGTTTGTCAAATTGTCCTTTTTTTGTTTTCTCATGATTTGGTTGGGTCTGTGTTGCTGTGTTGCTGTGCTTGGGCTCTGTAGGCTCCAAGACCAGCTTGCCTTAGGTGGCTCTTCTTGGATAATTTCACTGTAAATAAAGGCTTTGTTATGGAAGGTTTAGTTATAGCTTTCCTTTAGGTAGATGTGAAATCTAACAACATCTACCTAAAAAACCCAATTCATCACTGCATTCATTATTTGGGGTATTGCATTGTGCAAATACACACAAAATACATTTGAAAAAAATATTTATTGGGTGGGTGGACTCGACCTTACAGTCATCGGGTGTTCTGTAAGTGATTAAGAGTCTGCATGAAGAAGATACCTCTCTCTCCTTCTCTCCAAAGGGCATTTTGTCTATCTGGAGGCCACTCCCGTGGGATTGAAAGGTGATAAGGCTCATATGAAGAGCTCAGTGTGGAAAGAGTCCAGCGCCACCTGCGTGCTCACCTTCTGGTACTACCTTTTCCACGTAGGATCCGGCACCATCCGGTTACTGATCAAGGTACGAAGATTCAAACCACGTTATGTTCTTTCACTTCCTGTTGTTGTGCGGAAGTTAGGATTGCATTGGTTAAGCAAAAACGCTTTTGTGTACACTGATATACTGTAAAAAATGTCTTAACAACATTTTGCCTTACTTATGTTTTTACCTTCTCGTCAAATGAAGCCACTCTAGTGACTTGCGTAAACAGGGTCTGTGTCCAAAATATCACACTATTCCCAATAGCGCCTGGTTAGTGCGCTATGAAGGGGAAAGGTTTCCGTTTGGGCAGCGTTACAGCTGCTGTCCTGTGTCCTTTTTTTGGAGTGGCGAGCCAAACACCTGTCACTGGAAGATAGGGGGGCAAGCACCGGGTCTGAACCCACATGACTATCTGGTTTGCTGGGACACAAAGTACCTCTGGCTGCTGCGCTCGCCAAGCTGACCCATCGGTGTTTTGTGTTTTCTTTACTTTGTGTTTGTCTGACTTGTAGGCTGTTGATGCGTTTTGTTCACTGTTTTGCTATGGACATTTCTTACGATGCATTGATTATCGACTGTCAAACGTGGAAAATGTATATCAGGTGTATGAGTATGCCCGGTTGTCAGTGTATATGTGTGTGTGGGTGTGTGTATGTCTACTGAATATGTGGACTGCTCTCTGTTAAATACGGGTGGTAGCTGATCAAGGTCACCCCAGATCAATATGTCTATTAGGTGCTGTCTGGCTGGAAATACTTTCTAGTTGGCAGTGTATGTCTACAGGGACAGTGTATGGACTATAATGTGTACATTTTGACGCCAAAGTTTGAGTTCAATACTGTAAAATTAACGCAGGCAGTCTACACTTTAAGACCATCATTAGTGTGTTATTTCACTGGCTGGAACACAGATAATTTTTTTTATATTGTTGTATGTCCCACCGTGTTTACCACAATGTTTCTTGCATTTGCATTTTTTACAGTTTTACAGATATTGTGGTGATGGGAAAACTGAGAGGTTCATTTACTATGTTCCAAACAAGGATGCAGTCCAGCATTTCTGCCTAACATTCGCTGGGTTGCTAGATGTGTATACTACTCTACCATCCAGTCTTACTATTAACTCAACTAGATAGCCTGCGATGCAAGACTGAGGTACAGTGATCAACTTTCACTAGGGCATTAACTTTTCACTTCCTGTTTAGAGCCTTGTTGCTTAGATAAAGGTGTATCATGGCTGAGAAAGCGTTGGCTTAATTGGTATATATTCTATTAGTGGCATGAATAAAACATAATTTCATATTATGTAATAATGTATTCATGTAAACTGCTGTAGTTGTGCTTTTTGGAAGAAAACAATTAATGTAATATTATTGTCTCAGATTGCATGGACGTAATATGCTCTAATAATGACATTGTTCTATCATTCATGGGCTTGCTGCATCATCATCATGGAGTGTGGTATGTACATTGTATTTGAGGACTTACATTTTTTGTATTTTCTACTAAAAACATGTTGAGCCCTCAAAATAATTATTCAGTTCCACCAAATTATATTTTGATCCTGCAAAATGGTTAATATTCTTCCTTTAGATACATTTTAAAAAAGGTAAAAATTTGGTTGATAGACAGGACAAAAAAGTGGTATTCCCTTCACATGCCTTTCAAACATAAAAATACTCCATATATTTCACTTCATGGACACATTGGTGTTTAGGCAGTGTGTGAATTGTAAGAGTTGTGCCCCCAATAGTCATGAGCCTCAGTGTATTCATACTGCACTGCCTGAACTTATGCCCTCGCGTATGTTAGCATGTGGCTCTCTGTGTGTGTTCCTGAGTAGAAACCTCTCTATTCAATTTGCAGCAAGTCATCATGTAAATCAAAGCCTATCCATTAATTTCTCCTCAGTGAAGGGTGGAATCCCACTAAGAAGAATTAGCATTTTATCAAGGTTTTCCTAGTAAAGGAGGTGACTGTTATGCTTATGACCCTGATAATGCCTCTTGCAAGAGACTGAAGCGCTAGTAGCAGGACTTATGGTGCATGGTATGGGCGTTAGAAGGAGAGCTCCGGGCTGAGAGAAGAATGAAGATGAGAGTTTGATCTGACTCTTGCACGAACCATCTGTCTGATCCTAGGTTAGTTCCGAAGGGGCTTGTCCTTATGAAATCATTAAAACCTCTGCAGAATCCATTTTGACTTTTAAGGATGCCATCTCGTTGATTATAGATGAGTTATTGTAATATTTATTTTTGTTTTATACAGACGTGCCGTGCCTAGTAAAAAACTCTAATCAAATCACAAACAAATGAGATTTGTGGTAGAGGGTCTGCATTGTGGCCTATAAAATAACAACATAATTCACAACACAGATCTGGAATCACATGTCGGTTTGTGAAATGCGGCAGCACGCTTCCAAGTATGAGAGGAACATGTTCATTAAATCTATTTTACTGTCATATTCAGTTATCTGAGCTGCATTGATTTGATATTGAACCAACCAGGTTGGCCCAATAGAATGGCCCAATAGAATTGTTTGTGGTGGCTACATAGCTGTATGAAGCAATCACTGATGTAGGATTAGTTACAGGTCACCGTAAAGTGATTCCACCCTTTTAACTTCGATACATGCAGGATCTGAGATTTATGCCGATAGCCATCTTTTATGTTGATGTAACGGGACCTTTTCTGGGAGCTCAGCGTCAAGATTGAGATTAGGAGACAAAATGTCCAGTTCAATCATGTGCTGGAAGATTACATTTAAAAATGAGTTTGGAGTGGGAGCGAATATGTCAGTGGCTGGACATACATTAATATAGATGAAGAGCATGTGTGTATAGGTGTGTGTGACACTGGCCTCTTGTCACTGTTAAGGGTAAAGATAGGGTCTTTTTTGTGACTTCTAAAATGTGTAGACACTGCATTAGTCAGCACGCATGTTAAGAAGACAAATGTTTTTACATACACACAAGCACACACAAGCACACTCACAAACACTGACAGACACATACAGTGGATGAGGGAAAGTGTGTGACGCGTATAACATTTCCTTTATGTCTGCTTAGCTTATGTTATCAAATTCTAAATATATATAAGGTGAACTGGATTAAATAAACAATCCAGTTCATTGTCTTTTCTTTAACAAAAGGTTTCTTCAAAGGGGCAAATATGACGTTTCTTTTTTAAAAATGTTTTGTATAATTACGTGAAGACTATCTGTTTAATATGGCATATAATGGAGTTACATATTGGATTCTTTAATGGATGTACTTGCAGGTTATGGGTAATGATCTGCTCTGTAGTAACTCTGTTGAATTACTTTTTGTTTTTATGTAAACTTATGTAAAATTAAAAAAATATATTTTGAATAGGAAATAGTCAAGGTTAAAACAATGATTACTAATTAAAATATAAATTGTTTCCTTAAAACTTCAACCTTTCTTTAAACAACGAATCCTCCATTTGCAGGAATTACAGCCTTTGACAATATAGTTCACCCCACAATATTTCACCTCATGCTTCATGAAGCACCTTCCACATGTTGGATTGGCTTGATGGGCACCTCTTACAAACCATATTGTCAAGCTGCTCGCAGAACAGCTCATTGGGGTTGAGATCTGGTGACTATGCTGGCCAGTCCGTTACTGACAGAGTACCAGCTGACTGCTTCTTCCCCAAATTGTTCTGGCATAGTTTGGAGCTGTGCTTTGGGTCATTGGCCTGTTGTAGGAGGATATTTTCTTACTGTTGACGTTGAGACTGGTGTTTTGCAGGTACTTATTAATAAAGCTGCCAGTTGAGCAACTTTGAGGTGTCTGTTTCTCAAACTAGACAATCTAATGTATTTGTCCTCCTGATCAGTTGTGATCCAGGGCATTCCTACTCCTTTTTCTGGTTAGAGCCCGTTTGCGCTGTTTAAACTACACTATGTTCTTGGCAATTTCTAGCATGTAATAGTCTTAATTTTTCAGCAAAAGAAAGTAATTTATTTCTGGCAATTTCTTGCCTGCTATTGAAATGTAATTGCTGATGCTCCAGATACTCAACCAGTTTAAAGAAGTCAGGTTTTATTGCTTCTTTAATCAGCATAACAGTTTTCCGCTGTGCTAACATAATGGCAAAACGGTTTCCAAATGATCAATTAGCCTTTTAAGATGATACTTGCATTATGAACCACAACGTGCCATTGGTGCACAAGACGGATAATGGGTCTGTGTATGCCTATGTAGATATACCATCTACACTAGTCATTAACATTTATTGGTGATCTATTTCATGTTATTGACAAGACAAGGACAAGGCAATTTGCTTTTCAATCAAAAAGGATAATATTTCTAAGTGATCCCCACTGTTTAGCGGTGTAACGACAGGGGTGTAGGCTCCCCCTGCCGTTCCAGGTCGGCATTGCAGGGATGACAGGGATCTCGCAGAGTGCCGTTTTCCCGAGAGGACACGACGGAGCACTTCCACACCTGAAGGGACTTTGTCATATGGATCACGTTATAAGAAGCAGGGTCACTAGGGTTTTTTTGTTGGTTATTGTCTGTGGGTGTATGGTTGAGACAGGGCTGAATACTTTTGTACTGCCTGAGTTAATAGTCTGAGTAGTTGTTTGTCTTGTTCCCTAGAGAGGGAAGCATTTATTGTTTTGTTTTAGGAATGAAGAATTGTCTAAGTCTGTGTTTCATATTCAATACCATTTTTGAGACAGACTAAACTGTGGAATCCTCGCATCTACTTCCTTCATTCGTACATCACATACGTGACAAGCGGTAGTATAGATAAGATGTGTCTGAAAAAAAACCTCATGATTAATGACCAATCAAAGTGCTAAACTCCTATGTAATATGTATATATGTTGAAAGCTTAGCGTTTTACTATGCCTGTGGGGACCTCAAAAGCCAAGTCTTTCCTATTCCTTAAACAAAACTGTAACCTGATCCCTTCTCTGAAAAATATCCTTTGTCCCTAAAAGGACACTTTTTCCTTTTTTATTACCCTTGTGTTATTTTCTATCCTCGGCAGGTTTATAAAACCTGTGTATACACACCCACCCCCCCATACAGCTCTGTGTACTGTGGTTAATGGATTATGCCATTCTGATGGACACAACGGTAAATACAATAGGAACAGAAAACTGGTCTGTTTGCTAAATTCTTTGCAGAACACTTGGAAGTTAATAACTATAATTATGACTCCGAAGACCTTGATGGATTGGTATGGGGAGAGAACAGCATGTACCTGACTTCAATTTTTAATCCTTTATTCTTTGAGGTTAATTTATATCCACTGTGCTGTGTATTTATCTCCGCATTGGGAATTTCTGAGTCATGATCAGACTTGTAAACACTGACAACCTGAGTCTACAGTATTCGCTGTTGTGTAGTAGAGTATATCTATTGGCCATCGTCAAAAGTAGGGTAGTGCATAGGACATAGCGTGTCATTTGGAATGCAAAACATGAATCTGAGTTTTTAGGAGTCACAAAATGAGAGGGGGAAAAAGAGAGACACATTTCTCTAATTTCTAAAGACTTTATTTGACGGAAGTAGGTGCAATGCGTTTAATACTGACCGTAGGACATGGTCATTTAAACAATAATTAAGGCATTATAAACTATTCATGAATGGTTATATCATATTAGATTAGTCAATATTGTGCGATTGCTGGTGTTGTCTTCAACAGAAAACCAGATGTCAGGGGAGTACCTTATTAGCATCCATGATAAAAAAAATCCAAAGTACTATTAACATTGTCAAGTGTAATTATATTTAACCGACTAGAGAGCCAATACAGCTGTACTATAGAAAATTGGTATTAAGTGGGGTTGCCCCCTAATTTATGTAATCTCACATATATAACTATTAATGCATTAGTATAGCCACCCTAACTCCTCATACATTTCTTACACTACAGAGACATGACATGTATCAAAATGTGCCTCACGTTTCTGATTGCGTTGCTATTGTTTTTGTGGAAGGTTTTGTTGCAAGGAAATATTCACGTTTGTGTGGTACAAAACAAAGCCGCACTGGCTAAAGGGTAGCTAGCCACACCGAAGGCCAGTTGCCTAGCAACATACGTTAGTAAAACATTCCAGAATGATGTCATGCAAATGGCTACCAGATCTGGAGTTTGCAAGTAATGCTAGCTAGCTACAGTACTGCAATAAAATGGCAATGAGTTCAGCCTTACCGTTGACATAGAAAGTCACATGGTCAAAGTTATTTTCCTACCTTTTTGCAAGCTATTCAGTCTCTTTTATGCAGGAGATAGTTAGCCAGTTAGCTAGCTAGCTAATGGGGCATATCTTTTTTTATGTATTTGGGAGATGGCCAGTACCGTAAGATTATCTGTGTTAATTTACCACCAGTACACAGCTGGACACCGGATATAGCTGGTGCAACTGCAACCACACTTTTCTAGAAATCTTACCATTTCTAGTTTGTAGTTATTTTTTGAACATGGGTGTGATGTATTGGCGTAAAAAAACAGAAGCAGTTGGGTTTTGACCAATGATCAACCCACATTGTGTGTCTAGCCTAAATTTACATTGAAGATATAATCTCCACACACCTCTCATCTATCTTCTTATGTACATGCAGTGATGAATACTTATCAACTACAGTATGTATAAACTCTGAATGCACTGTAAAATTTGTGTTGAGTGTAAATATTTACAACTGCTGAAAGTATACCATACTTTTAAGTGACCTTTTATACATTTGTTACAATCATTTATATCTTCAGCTATCTTAACTTATTTCAAAATATTATTTTTCATTTTTCCTTGTTGCATCTGTAATCTCAGTGTATTTAATACATAGATGATCTGTGTCCATATTAGGTCACTGTTTGTCTCAACAGAACTGTATCAATTTTATGGTGCCCCACTTCGCAGGCCAAAGTGATCCTTGCCTACAGCAGAAATGTAATTAGCTTGAAAAACCAGAAATATCAGCAATGATACTCTTTATTCCGGTTGAGATTCCAGAGTTTAAAACAAAGCTTGTGATTTTTCCTAAGAAAAAAAGTGATTTAGCTTTCAATGTAATGTCTTAGTTACAAAATTTTACATCTCAGAGGTTTGCTGCTTTAATTTCTTAAGTGAAAACATTTGCATGAAAAATAGTTGTCTCTCACTGAATGTCCACAAACAATTTATCGAAATATCTTCTGTGCAGTCTATATATCTGAATTCTTCTTGGAGTAGCACTATTGAGCAGTCATAAGGATGGAGAAATGTAGACTTTGGCAGACAAAAAACAACAACCAAACACTAAAGTCTTCCAATAAAATGGGCGTCTCTTCCACTACAGAAACCCACCACCAGTTACTGCAGTATGAATAATATACATTTCCTTTCAGTAATGTGTAAACATTTGACAGTAGCTCGGTAGTTACTAACTAAATAGCATGCAGTAGCTAACTAGCTAGATTGTTATATTAGAGCATCAACGTTACTTGTGCTGCTGTTTAGTGACATTCCAAACTCCTTAGCTACATTTACAATGCTACAATCTGACTTACTTATCAGAGCACACTTTCTGTAATTTTGTGCATTGTAAAGGAGAGCCTGCTGAGGAATTCTGACATGCAATTAGAGACCAACTGAATTGTAAATGATAACTATTGTTAAACATAATTTGCCCTGATGTCCACTGATCTAATTCTTGTTAACAACGAGTTTAACATTATAATGGATCAATGATATACAGGTGTGATGGTACAGATTACTCTAAAAATATATACATATATCAGGGAAAAGTAAATGTTTTCCCCGTAATTCAAATATTTTCTAGATACATTACACATGAAGTGAAACATATTATTATTGTTTCAATCTTGATGATTATGGTTAACAGCGAATGGAAATAAAAAAACTGTAAACAATATTTTGGCGCTGCGCCTGTACTGTATCTATTAGCAATCGACAAAACTTTATGCGCTTGTTTCTTTAGAGATATAGTAACACATTTGTCTTCACATTACCTTACTCACAGACCTCAAACACAGAAGAGATAAAAAATCCACTCTGATTTGATGGTGAGCCGACCGCCAAACATCTGCCAGTAGCTCCATAAAATGAAAAGGCCATGAATATAAATTGGTTTTCAGCTTACCGAGACATTCAATACCATAGCAAGACATCGAGAAGATTTTGATGGAATATTTATATAAATATATATATATATATAAATATTTGGTATGATCACAGCTCTCGCTGGCTATTTATGGTGATTTGAATGTGATCAAATGACAACAATGATGCAATTATGTACCTTTGTGCCCAGCCCAGCCTCATTATGCAGCAAGTGGCTTTGTGGGTTGTGCCACCGCAACTGTGAATTCCTTGGAAGAAATTCTGAAATAGATCTAATATGTGCCTCGATTGATATCACATAGAGACATCAAATATGAGCTATGCCAGTATGACCCACTCGTCAGTCAGAGACACATGACTAGATAAACAGATGGAGCTCCAAAACATATTGTACATCTGGATAAATTCTGCAATTGGAATGGCTGTTGATCTATGTTTCACCGTCACCGTAACAAGATTATCGCTATCAAGTATTTCATGAATCTGGTGAAAATCATTGCACACCCTAGGGTGCTTTTAAATATGCTTTGAACTACTGAGTACAACTTGACATTGTCTGTACTCGGTGTTGACTATATCAGGATCAGACTCTTTCATGGTAGTAACTACGAAAAAAAAGAGACCCTAAGCAAACTCTGTGAAAAAAGAAAAGTTAAATCTTGAAAGGATAGTTAAAAGGATAGAGGCGGTACATTATTGTTTCACATCATTCCCAGTTGAAGTTGATGTGTCACAAATGTCACCCATTTTCGTAGGTATACTGTCAATCAATCATGTTTATTTTATAAAGCCTCTTTTTACTTTAGACACAAAGTGCTTGTAAAGATTATTGTACTAAATCCCCAAAGAACCAGCAGCAAGATGTTGAAGCAACATGGCCATGAAAAACCCAGAAAGTTAGAAAGCTGAGAAGAAAACTAGAGAGGAGCCAACCTCCGGGTGGTGTCCAGTCTTCTCCTGGTTGTGCCTGTAGGAGATTTTAAGAGCATGAAACCTATTCCGTTGTTTAGATGAACAGCCGGTCAATAGAACACAGATAGGAATAGGATGAAAAGTGTTTGAAGAAAAGAAACACAACAGTGCTCTTATGTCAGGAGGTACACTAAACATGTAATACAGACCCATTTGTGGTGTAAGCAGCAATTTAATGTAAATATGGTGTAGTTCAGTTATATTCAAATCAGGAACCTATTTGGACCTGGGACACCAGGTGGGTACAATTAATGATGAGTTAGAACAGAAGGCATAGTCCCTGATTAATGGTTGCAATGTAAAAATGGAATGAAACTGGCTTTGGGGGCCAGGTTTGAATACAAATGGTGTAGTTGTATTGCACCAGTTACAATTCACATTCAAACCACCCCTACCATGCTTCCTCGCTGTGCAGGCATTTTGCATTTACTGCATTCAAGGGACCTCCTTCAAAAAGCTGTACAACTCTGGACTTGGTTTTGACAAGCACACATGCAAGGAACGCTCACAAAGAGTCAAGAGAAACTCGGTTGCCCCCCAAAAAATATCACAGTTTTCATGAAATGTTGCCTGATCTGACTGGGGAAGTGTCCCACTGCAACTCCACAGCATTACATTGACAATCTCGTATTGAGGATCTGGCCTCTTTATTCAGGACATACCTCGCTCTAAGTCACAGTCATAATTCCAAAGCTTTATTCGATATGAATCAGTGTCTCAGCTGTACCATGGGAAAAGACAGAAAGGATTTACCAACTAATGCCATTTGGCTTGGCTTTTAATCAGCTCCATATGTGGCATGAGAATAATAATAACGAACGCTCCGGTAGCTTCCCAAATGACACACTCTTCCCCGTGTAGTGTACTACTTCAATGCAGCCATAATTGGGGACATAGCACCACTTGGGATGCAGTCCTGGAGAGAACAGGCCCGGGGGAGGTTTAGGGGCAAGAGAATTTACTGATATTATGCAAATGTGTCTTTAATGACTCTTCTTGAATAACCTCCATGGTACTCATCAGCAGAAAGCATTCCATTACCTCACTATTATAACCTTCGTGTGGACTGACTCTTTTTTGTTTTTGTAGTTTCATATTGTATCACGTTATTTAATGGACTGCGTTGTCTACAAGCTGAGAAATATATCTACACCTACAGCAATTCTGCAAGTTGAAAAGAAATATATGCACTCCAAGTCGGTTTTTGTATGTTTTGAAATTAAATAGTGAAATATCTGTGTGACTAATCCAATTTTTACTTTTAAACTTCATGTGATTGAAGTTACAACTGATACTTGAATGATTCACTGTACCATTTCCTTACATTACAGGATAATGACGTTTTCATGCTAGTGGGATACATAGTCCATAGAGTCTGTGTTGTATGGTGTCCATATCAGGAATGCCATGGCAGGACTTTCTACAATGGACTTCTTACTAATGTATAGAACATAAGGATTGACCTCCTACCTCTGACACATCCACCTTTCCACAGACAGAGAACAATGGGTTGACAGAGGTGTGGAACAAAACCGGCAACCAGGGTCAGGAGTGGAACAAGGCTAAGGTTCCTCTGCGGCAGCTGAGGAACTTTGAGGTGATCTTTGAGGGGATCCGCTCCAGAGATGTAAACGGAGGGGCTGCTATAGATGACCTGCAGTTCACGGACTGTGAATCCAGTAAGTAAGCAAATACACCTATATCATAACACATTATAATTTACTGCAGTACAACAAACAACAATTTGTATTCCCCAAACCAGATTTAAAACAATTGGTGGCAACCCCACTGCACCTGCCCTAGGGGTCCAATGATTTACTCTATGTACAGAGTCTTTACAGTCAATTCCAGGACAGCATCAATCAGTCTCAGCAGGCCTTGTGTCAGTATCAATAGGACTAACATCAGTCTCAGCTGGACTATTGTCTCATCTGTCTGATGCAACCCACAATCAGCACACCAGTCGCAGTAGGAAGAATTTGAGCCATCTGCTTAAGTCTCAAACACCACACGACATGCAACCTAGCATGCATAATATCACAAAAGCAGCTTTATTTTTGCTGATCCCCTGAGTTTATATCTCTAAGTCGTGATATGGCAAGTTAATAGAGAATCTAGATACATATCTTGTAATTATTGTGTTCAAGATGCCTCTTACTTGAATAGGTTCACACAATCTGGCCTGCATTTATTTATGTGAAAAATATTTTTTTTTTATTGGAAACATTCAAGATGCTCCCTCCTTATTTTTAGCAGATTTGTTTGTGTTTGGTCCTACATGATAAACTTCCTGAGATTAATTCTAATGCCAGAGCTTTCTTTAAAGGCTCTGCCACATACGGGTGTTCTGCATTAGATCCAGCTATGGGCTGGCATTGGACAACAGAACACTAGCCTGTTAAAGTCCCGTACAACACACACCAACTATCTTTATTAGCTTAAACCCAGTCTGCACTCAAATGTCTTTTCCTTTGTTATTATTTTGGTTTAATAAAAATACTTAATCAAATTGGCCATGCTTTACTTCACATGCCAATCTGAAATGTGATTTTCCTTATTTGTGTAGGCTTGAGGCAGGTATTTTAAGAGACACACATCTCTCTGCCTGGTAGTTTTTTTCTTTTCTCATTCAAACTGCTGGGCTGTTGTAGGACATTTAATTATTTACAATGAGTTTGTGTGTGTGATGTGTATGCTTCCTGGCTGCTCTGATTTGTTGGAACACACCAGAGAAAAGTGTTTTTGATGTCTTTCAAAAAGGTTATAACCTAAAAGGTTATTTGTACATTAAATACCGCAACAAATGAAAAACGTCAAACCAAACAGAACAGAACCTCACAAGCATTGTTGATTGCAGTATTGTGTCACACAGTCCATGGCTATAAATCCCACAAAGACTGGCCTGGAACCATCTAGGTTGACGGACAAACTATCTGGGAGGGTTGCCTCAGGTGATTGGATTGTTTGCACAATTTTAGCAGAAGCTTCTGTAATGTAGGCTGCTTAAACTAATCTGCCAGAAACGTCTCAAAACCATGAAACACGTGAGACAACACTTTTTCACCCAACTATTGTCAAAATATTTGCTGTGATTCCATTCCGTTATCTTTCAGGCACTATTTTGATGTTTCCTTTTACTTTGATGATTGCCTCTACATCAGCAGTGTGTGTTATGATTACGAACGCTTTCGTGTTACAGGTGCAGTAGTGCCAGCGTCTTGTCCAGCAGTCACAGACTTTGTCTGCCGGAGCGGCGACTGCATCGAGTCCCACCTGGTGTGTGACAGGAAGGCCGACTGCGCAGACGAGACAGATGAAATAGACTGCGGTTAGCAAACCTGGGAAATCCTTAGCTTTTTATTCATGCAACAGACACTATACCAATTTACAATTGTACACTGTTATACTTGTCTTGCTGTGGGCCACTGTGGGATTTGTCTGGCGCATTAGTCTGGCTTGCAAGCGCCTTCCTCTATCAAATCAAAGTGACTCTGGGATCAATGAAGAATGCTAAGGCTTAGAATGAGAGAGCTATGAATGAGTCATTTGCACCTGTTTTCAACCATGTCCGCCTCTTTTTCTCTTTCTCTCTACAAACTTTTCTTTTTTTTCTAGACCACCTAGTTGGCCTACCAGGAGCCTGTGACTTTGACATGCCAGCAGACATGTGGGAGGAGACCTGCAAGCTGACTCAGGACCGTGACGATGATCTCGAATGGAGGATCGGCCAGAGGAGTGAGACTCCTGGAACTGGACCCAGCGCTGACCACAGCCCAGGTCAGTACAGCCCAAGTAGGACACGACCACACAGTCTGCGTTGGACTTAACTTGACTCTTGAGTCAAGTTACATCAATTGACCTTAAAAGGATTAGTAGGATGTACAGTTGCCATATATTCATTTTGTAGGTTTCTAACAACAGGAGAATAAATCAGCAACAGGAAATGTTTATATTTATCTGGATTGTATTGAATGAGTATTGTTTTTTTGGGTCAATTTCTTTTTTGTTTGGAATGGAAACCTTATGAATCATTTTTAAACCTAGAATATGCTGCAAACTTTCTTACAACCAGAGGAGGGTGAAAGTGAAATACTGAATTTGCAATTACCACTTCACATGACCAGGAAAAAGTATTACCAAGGATCTATATAGGAAGACATGCGTCTCAAATGCCCTACTATTTCCTTTGTTTTGTAATAAAAGTAGAGAACATTAAAGGGAATAGTATGCCATTTGTGACAACCTGAGTTCGGGGAATCTTCTAAGTGCATTGCTTATTAGTTCATATACCACACAGAATGAAATCCTTTGTGGCAGATTTAAGACGTCCCGAAGCAGCGAAGCAGATTGACAGTTTTCCTATGGCAATGAGAGGATTTCCTCACAGGAAATTTAGACATTCTTCTGCTTATTGTGAATCTTATAGGAGTATTTACAGCGGTTTTGTTTGTTAAAAATATGGCTGTGTTAGCCTAGAAGAGTGTACAATATATGTGTGTGAACACGTTTAACTATTTAAATGTTTTTTTTAAATAAGAACATATTTTGCTTAAGAATTAAGTCAAGGATTTCTCTTTATTATTACAATTGTGGTTACGGTTGGAATGGTGAAGCAGCGAAGGCCCTGGCTCAAATAAGTAGCCAAAATAAAGTACAACTGGGCCTACCAATAATCTTTACACAGGACCCTAAGCATGATGGGATGTTAGTTCCCCAAATGTATCAAAGTAAAAACTATCAGTGCGCATGTATTATTTCCTGAGCCCATACCCCATGTGGGGAAATGTCCTTGCCCAAATAAGTGCACTACAGAGGGAATAGAAGGCCATTTAGTATAGGACAGAGAGTGTGTCCCTGCAGCGAGCAGCCACCCTGCTCATGGGTCTTGGGGATGAATGTGAACACCAGGCAGTGCACTGTGTTTTACACGTTGACCTTATCAACTCACTGGGGAGGCACATTGATGTGCCTATACAGCCAGATCTCGCACAAACAAACAGGCACACCCAATCGCAAAGGAAGGGGCTAATGCAGGGACAGAGAGAGAGAGAGAGAGAGAGAGAGATGGACTTCTTCCAGTTGCACAGTGGGTGGAATGAGGAGTGTCTCTGATGACAGACTTCATGAACACATTTATTTCCTAATCACGCATTAGCTGCTTTACTGTGGCACATAAAAGCTGATGAAAAGTTTAAGAGGACTTCATAAAAAAGAGACACGAGACTGAAGGAGACATGAGGTGACGACTGCGGAATATTCCAGAACGTTCTCCTGGGCAATAAACTATCCAGGGTGGGAATGATGTGGCTTGCGACTCAACCGCAAATTCCCTCGAGTTTGTATGGAAAACTCCCACTTTGTTTTGGCACCACTTCAGTGGACTTTCCGAATCTTGTCCTTAATGACTGCAGAGAAACTGTTCTGGAGCATCCTCTGAGCATGGCATGACTGCAGAGAAAAGGTTTCAAGCTTTTTCCTTCTGTTGCCAAGATGTGTTATCATGTACTTGTCAACAACTGGAAATAATCAGCTGTAGTTAGAGTGTAGGCACATCCAACCTAATTTCAGCAGCTGTAAATGACCCCACCCTCACATAATGAATTGTAGTTTGTACCAAATACATATGATCTGAAAGCATAAGAGAGACATACAGTGTCTTCATGTTTGTATCTGTGATCAACAGATGGCGATGGAAAGTTTCTGTTTGTGCACTCAGCCACTGAGAGGGAAGGTGACATTGCCAAAGTTTCTACACAGAACCCATTCCCAGCCAGTATTGGCCTGTGTCGGCTTCGGTTCTGGTTCTACATGCACGGATCAGACAGGATGGGGACCTTAAAGGTATGCGTAAACGAAGTTTAGTGTGTTACAACTTTTTCAAACGATTCCCTCATCGCTTAGTTGATTTTTGTCTCGCTTTTTGAAAGAAAACTCAAGCACCGGAAATAGTTTTTCCTGGCCTGTAGTTTACTTTGAGGTTGAGGAACTGTGTAATGACGAGTTGTAAAATCCCAAACCAAAGTAATGTTCTCATGGATAATTGGCGGCAGAAGTCGTAGATCCTTGTCCTCTACCCCTGATCATTATAACGAGCAAAGTCATTTGCTGTGTCGTTATTCCGGCGGCACCCCACTCAGGTCTACACGGTCGGCTCGAGCAGCAACCGCCTGCTGATGTGGGCCACCGGCGGTGACCACGGCAACCAGTGGTCCTTCGCCAGTGTTGTCCTGTCCAACACGGCCCCCTTCACTGTGACCTTCCAGGCAGAAGTAGGTGGTGATGTTTGGACTGACGTTGCCCTGGACGACATCTCCTTCACCACTGAGTGCGTGATGGGAGGTAAGACCCGTTTTCCGGGTTCTCTCTTGTCCTGGAAGGCCTCTTGAATGTAGATTCTTCTCCTGCCACTCGCCAGCTCCCGGTCCGCACGTGACCCTGACATTAGCTGGAGTGGTCACATCTCTCTCAGTTTTTCTTTCCTTCATTCATCTTTCTGCTCTCTATAAACTGGATCCATTGTACCGGGAGACCTGAGTGGTGTAGTGAATTAATAGAGGCCGTTGGCCTGGAGGGCCTGCATGAATTCACTGTGCACTGTGGGTCAGTCGCTGGTCGAGTGGAGAGCGCAACGGGGCAGGAAAGCAATTACATTTGTATCGTGCGGATTTCCCACTCCCTTCTTCTCCACGTCTTCGTCTACCGTTCCTTCGCTGTCAGCTGTATACAGCCATTTCCCTTCGCCCCCGACTTGCCCTATTCTCTAGCAGGCTTGTCCCCCAGACCTTTTTGCCTTGAATGTCCCAACTGATTTTTTCTCTGACCCTTGCTCCCATGAAGTACACCGTCTGGTGCGTTTTGCAGGTCACCCTATGGTCTCCTGGGTCTTTTTAACTACCCCTTTGTTGTTGTACCCCCAGGGGTCCAAGTTGGGAAGCACTGCTTTAGCGTACAACTGCAAAAATAACGTGCAGTGTGGGGAATAGTGTGTAGTTCTGGATTCAGCCCACAGAGAGGTGCCGTGCATAGTTCCATCATCACCGCGTGTACGTCTTTCTCACCAAGGTCCTGTGACCCCGGAGCCTCTGACCTGTGCCGGAGGTCAGTTCCGCTGCGCCCACTCCTTCCAGTGTATCCCCATGTCCTGGCACTGTGACGGGGAGGGGGACTGTGCTGACCAATCCGATGAGGAAGAGTGTCCCAGCCTGGTACCGGGCACCCTGCCCCCCCAGGAGAACTGTCCCCTGTCCAGCCAGTTCGAGTGTTTGAACCACAGCTGCGTGCCGTCCCTGCTGCGCTGTGATGGAGTTGCCGACTGCCCCTATGGAGAGGATGAATTCAGCTGCTGTAAGAGTGTATCTGTGTGTATGTGAACTGTAAACCTGTTATTGCAATGTCTTTTTTTGTTTTATATCCCCGCCATTTTTACAGGTAAGCTGATTGAGAACCAATTTGAATTTGCAATGCCGAACTGGCCAACGGCATGACAGTACAACAGTTAAACATTGAGTACTCAAGAAAGGACTATGTGTAATTCACAAGACTAAATAACAATAAAAGAAAGCTAGTGCATCCATGTAGAGTTTTCACACCCGCACTCAACCAGCGTGTGTATGAAATTGGAGGGTGTAATCTTTCATTCAGCACAATTGTGATGAATATTAAACTGCAAGCAATTAACTACATTTATATGCATGCTGCGAGCAAGACACTTGTTCTGGGATGTTCTTAACCTCTTTCTCTCTCCACTATCCCTCTCTTCTCCCTTTCCTCTCTTTTTCTGACATCTCTTGTCTTTGTTCTTGCTCCCTATCCCCCAATCCCTCAATTCTTCTCTTTCACCACAGCTCTTTCACAGTGCAAGTTGGGGTCTCTGGTGTGTGAAAGTTCAACCAGTTGTGTCCCCCTCCACAAGCGCTGTGATCACACTGTAGACTGTCTACCCTTCCACGCCGACGAGTCCAGCTGCTATGGTACAATGTCTCTCTCTCTCAATAATTTATTTCTGTCTCATTGTTGTCTCGCAGATGTCTTAGCTTAGGTGTTTTCCTAAGTATTTTCCAATACTTTATTTAATGGCTTTGAATGGTCACTTATAACATGGGCTGCTCTTGCGCAATTGTCCCTTATTTTACATTAACAACAGTTTTATGTATGTGCGAGTGCTATAGGGGCTACTCTAAAATGACACACCTCACACTTTTCATTGAAGTGTGGCGCGAGTCAAAAGTCAAACATGTCAGGTCAGTGCCAAAGTAAGCAGCGGCAATAGAAAGGAAATTTTAAAGTACAGCAATTCTGTCTTTAGCACACACCTCTTAGGTCATTCTTTGCAGTACCAACGCCACACTTCAAAACCTCAGCCTTATTGCCGACTTAGAGAATGTAAGGGGATTTTGGATAGTCAACCTGATATTCAACCCTGAAGGAACACCATTAAGGATTGGCCCGATTTGTTCTTACAGTGATGGTGTTTTCATAGAATTTCTGAACAATGTAGATAAGCAATGCCTGGTCAAGGTGAAGCGAGATATAGAGTGAAAGAAAAAGAAAAGAGAGTGAGTAAGAGAAAATGAACAGGGAGAGCGAGAACAATCGGGGGTCCAGGTGAGAAACACTTAAGTTATTCAGGAGAAGAGTATTTAAAATGCTGTGATGTCAGAGAAGCGTCACGGATGAGTGGCTCCTATTTCCAATTTCCTAGTTGTGGAGGGGATTGACAGGTGCTGTAACAAGAAGGTGATATGTGTGTGTTATGTACTCTGAGTGGTGAGCACCGACGTTAATGGAATACGACTGGTGAATATATTATACACATAGATTTAGGGATGATACACATTCCAATTCCAGTATATGAAATTCTATCTTGACAGATATGCAGCGCATTGGAATGCAGTATATAGTGATGCTGTTTTGTTAACAGTTTGGAGGTGACTTGACTTGGCAGAGGTGTCATTACTCTCTGAGAGAGTTGGCCGGAATGGCAAGATTTTTTGGTTGTGATTGACCTGTACTACACGCTTCAATGCCCTTGAGACGTGTTAGTCAATGGGCAGGTTGCAGTCGATGTCTGTTTCTATGGACCGTACAGTAATTGTACTTTTGCAGTGCGCAAGACTAAAACCTAAACCCAATAGTCAAAATGGTGATTTATGATTGATCTGTAAAAACCGCTCAGGATTTACTTTCCTTTAATGTTCTCCCAGTAATGTTTCCGAAACGTTTCTTTTTTTTTAACTTGATTTATTGCCCCTTCATTCAGTACTTCCAGCTTTGAACACCTGGATGTGAGCTGTTTCTCTCATTCTTCCTTGCCGATTCTCTCAAGCTAAGCTCAAGGCTGGGTTTCAGCTGGTCCAATCATGGACATTCAAAGTCACTCCAGCATTGTCTCAGCAAACCACTCCGGGTTGTTGTCATTCTGAATGATGATGAATTCTCGCCTCAGTCTGAGGTCCTGCGCATATTTCTGATCAGGACCTCTGTATTTTGCTCCATTCTTCCATACCTCGATCTTGTCTCCTAGTCCCTGCCACTGAGAAGCATACACATAGTATGAGCAGAACCTTGTTTTTGCCTGTCGTGGTGCTTGGTAATCAGGCACAATAGTTTGGTTTTGAACTCATCTATCCAGAGAATCATGTCTTTTACTCGAGAGTTTTTTCTGCCTAGCCACTTTACTATAAAGCCCGGATTGATGTGGTGCAGATGGTGGTCCTTTTGGTTGGTCCTCCCATCTCTGCAGAGAAACTCGGAAGCTGGACTGCATGCTCTACGAAGAGTTGTTCGTTCCAAACTTCGAGCATTTCACAATAATCGAGTCCACTGTATTCTCAGGGAAACCTCGATGCTTTAGTATTTTTTTTCTTCCCCAGATTCATGCCTTTACACAATTGAGTCTAGAGAGACACAAGTTCTACGGATTAGAGAGTTTCTTCGATTTTTACTTCCTCTTAAGGATGAAGTCTAAAAGAAACAGGAGCATGTCTGGAGCACTATGGAGTATGGCCGGAATAGGTTAGTTACAAAGACAGGATATTCCACGGAATAGGGTGAGGCAGATGACTTGGTCAAGGACAGGCTGGAGATCTGGTACACGGAAGACTAGACAAGAACAACTCTCTAGATAACTAGATAAAGCAGAGAAACCATGATTCAGTAAGAGACTACAAAACATAACAATACCTCACAAAGACTAACTAGAATGACAGGGTTTAAATACACAGGGGTAGGGGCAACCTAACGGGCAAACGAGGAACAGGTGAAACAATCATCAACATTCAAAACAAAACAAAGCTTGGAGTACCCCCTGAAGTACCCCCTCATGTTCATTTCACTAGTAAGCCTATGGTGTTTTCAAGTACCTCCGGTGGAGAGGCCAAGTACCCTGAGGGGTCCTAGAATCCCTGATCTACTTAAGGCAAACTAGAGTGAGTTGATGGAGACGTTTGGGATGATGTTGAGACTAGGCAGGACTAAGTACTCTAATGTTGTTGCGATGACTTGTGTGAGTGCCATTGGCATGGTATTATAGTCTTTGAGGCACATTCTCTAAAAGTAAATAGAGTGTAATATGTGACGCTACTTGTGTTGAATCAGAACTGTGTGTTGATAAGCGTTCGGTGTTGTTACAGAATGCCCTCCGAGATACTGCCTGAATCATGGGGAGTGCCACGTGGAGAGTCACGGGCCGAAATGCACGTAAGTACAAATACAACAGACGTACATTCAACAGGACAACAGACACCCCTGCGACACATTGGAAAGACTCTGTCAATTTATATTCCGACCTGTCTTTCCCTATTTACTTTCTCAGTCTTTCTTTTTGTGCGCCTTAAACATGGAAATCCCATCAGCCTATTCCGACCCTGGAAAAAGGCAGGCTTGGTGGACCGTGGGGAAATCTCGGCTTATCCTCTACAACTTTTTTTGTTAGCCGCTCATTTACTCACCAAAACTACGGCAACACTCTCTGAGGAACTTTACATTGGAAGTTTACTGGTCAATATTTCAAATTTCCCCCAGCCATGAATTGTCTTGTGGGGAAACCACGTAAGACCCTCATATTAGATTAATCTGCTAGATTTGGAAAAGGGTATTTTCACCCCATCTGGATGGAGTTTAACTCTCAGTGGTTCTCTCACACACACACACGTACGCGACGAACACGCACGCACACACACATCCTCGTTATTACTTAAACCCATACTGGTCTGAGGGGCTGAGAGACGAAAATCTGGGAACTGTGTAGTAGTTTTCCGCTGTGACTTCAATTAAATCTAATAATGAAATGTTATCATAAAAGGGATAGTTCACCTACATTAGCCAATGGTAAATTGATTTCCCTCTAAGCTGTCTGTGAACAAGATAAAACGTAAATTGAAGGCTGAGCTGTTTTTTCCACCCTTAACTGCAATTAGGGTGAACCATCCTTTTTGTGCTGAATAGTGAATTCACTATTCTACTTGAACACAACCTAGAATATAATACTCACTCCAAAGTCACTTGATGGACTGGTCTATATTATGTGTTTTCCCACCGTGCCATGCATTGCGTTGAGATGCAAATGGCACTCCTAAAATAATCTTTTTTCAAATGTGATTTTTTAAATGTGCCAAACTCTAGGGAAGTGATATTTTGCTGGTGTTTGGCAGTAAGAACGCAAACTCGTTTTTATCTCTCTCTTTTCTTTCCCTCTCTTCATGGTTATGCAAGAGACTGTGCAATTGCAGGCTATGCTTTCAGAATTGGAGTCCTTAGAATGTTGTGGTTCATGTTGGGCTATGTAGAGGTTCATACTTTGAACTAGTATCAGGTTTCTGGATGGGATCCTCCAGGAACATGGACCAAAGACACTCCAAGTTACAATGGCTGCCAACTTGCCACAATATGAAAAAATGCCATCTGGAATGAGAATATAGCACAACCTATTGCAAGGACTGCTTTTTGTCCAACAATGTGTGTTTTACATTAGAACTAGCCAAGATATTGAGCAGATGTGGACTTGGAAGAGAAGTCCGGAATAAAATTGGCACAAAGGCTAACAAAAGAGCGCTGAAATGCCAAAAGATGAGCCTGAATATGGCTCTTCTCTATCAGTACTGTTCATGTGGAATGGACCACATAATAAAGATATTGTTTTCCCAAATATAACGTAAACGCTTACTCCCTGATTTTCCTCCAGGCTTTTGTTTATTCATTGCAGTGCGGATTGAGAGTGTCTGTCAAATGAAGTTGTATGAATATGTTCCGCAGTGTGTAAGGAAGTCCATGTTTCCATTCTACACGTTTCCATTCTCTACTTCTGCTGTACTTTTTAAAGAATTGTCTCTCCTGCCAATGGGTGTTTGAATTCAGTAAGACTGATGTTCAACAAGGTTTGTTTGACCTTAATGCTAATTCTCCATTAAAGAAAGCACATCTGAACTGAAATGTTGCAGGTATAGGGTAATTTAGAGATCACTTGGAAGAGATGAGAAACCTAGCCTGCTGATCATCCTATTATTTCTAAGAACTTATGTGCATCAGTGACTTAGGAATTGTCCCAGTTTAACTCCTGCTTCAAATTCTGAAGTGTTAACCCTTGCCTTTTCCAGGTGCCCAGATGGCTGGACAGGCAACCGTTGCCATGTGAGACAGAAGCCTGTTCCCTCCATATCAACACCCTCACCAGAGAAAACTGGACGAGGTAGAAGTTAAACAACAAGATTTTTTTCAACAAAGCATGAGCTAAAACAAAAATAGGAAAATGAACTTCAATAGCAGGAACCCCTGGGTCTTTTAGGCAACTTACCTCAATTACGCAACTTTTTGGAAAGTCTCTTTGGTGTTCATTAAATTTAAGTTTATGTATTCGTCAACCCATAGAGGCTGTGTACTCTGGGGTGGCTATTGGACTGGCCCTGCTGATTCTGAGTGTTGCCTGTTTCCTGTTCGTTTTCCTGAAAAGGCACTCCTGGGAGTAAGTCAGTTGTTGGGATGCTGATGTAGGCGGTGTGTGGTGGTTATAATCGGGACAATGCAAATAATAACGACAAAGCACGAGGAGTTTGTGAATTCTTGGACATTGAATTCCAAAAAGTATCCTAATTAAAATTCTTTGTTTTTCCCCAGCAGACCTGACCAGCGAGACTCATTTATCTGGAGGGCGGAGGTCAGTGCACCCCTTTACTCACCAATGTGAACATTCTAGAATATATTATTATCAAGGCATACTTTATATCATTCACTAAATACCAATTGAATTAGTGTGTGGATTGATTACATTTGTCTACATTGCCTAAGATTCTTTAATTACGCTTCCTTTTTGTGTAGGTGTCTGTGCATTTGTAAACATTGAAAACCTCTCCAAAGGCTACTTCCGTATTAAGGTTCATGAAACTAGGCTAGGCTAGAATGGGTGTGTGTGTGTTTGTGCGTGTGCATGCATCCTCCATCACCTCTGAGAGTCTATGCACCGCAGTCGAACAGATACCATCACAGCAATTTAACTCAGGAGATGGCTGTCATTTTCTGAAGTGTGTTGAGATTTATGTGCATTTGTGTATGCGTGGACGCAGGCACGCGCCCTACAGCGTTGAGGGCCCGGGCAAAAGTGAGAATGATTGCGAGTACTGGCGCTATCGCAGCGTTTATGATGGGGGTCAGCGACCTGCATGCACGCGCTTGTGTGGTAGCGTGGTGATTGCTGCCGTGAGGCTTGGAAGTGTGTCTGTTGCTCCGACTAGTCACAGGAGGTACATCAATAATATCGGCTTCACACAACTATTTACACACCGACACCCACTTACCCACAGAGAACTGCACAGGAGAGCTCGAGGGACCGCTCCCAAATGGCACCCTATTCCCCCACAGAAAGTGCACCTCTTTTGAATAGAGCTGTACGAGTCTGATGCATCCTCTAGTTTCTCCGTGCATCCTGTACTTTTAATACTGTCTTGTCTTTGGTGTTAATCTGGCTTTGGTCGTCTCTTTCTCTCCCTTCAGCTCCCCAACCTGGATGTAAAGCCAGGGACTTGTCCTCAGCTTAAGCCCGGGAAGAGCGACGGTCCTGGGCTTGTCATCAGTGTCTACCCCTGGAGAAGGGAAGTTAAGGTAGGCCTCAAACACAGTGTTGCCCTGGTTTGTTTTTTGCATCTGGCTGCCTGTCTGTCTTTCACGTTATACTTTGCCTGTCTGTCTGTCACGTTATACTCTGCTTGTCTGTCTGTCACGTTATACTCTGCCTGTCTGTATGTCATGTTATACTCTGCCTGTCTGTCTGTCACGTTATACCCTACCTGTCTGTCTGTCACATCGTCATATTATATTATGCTTTCGGTTCCAGGATCCAGACCAGAGCGATGCCAAGCTGTCCTTTCCCAACCCTCTGTACCAGTGTCCCTCCACTGAAAATGGGGCTCACTGCAGCAGCTCTGAAGCATAAAAGCACTAAATGCCCAGATGGGAAACAGTAGCCATTGTCACTTAAGAGAAGAAATACTAAATCATCACCAAGTCACCAGATAAACTCACCATGACATGTCACTGAACAGCTGACCTGTATGTTATCGGACAGGGCAATTTTCTTTTTAGTAGCTATTCCGGCCATGTCCTTGTTCAGATCAAAAGACGGTTCATCAAGTCTTTAAATCCAAATCGATACAATTCTGCAATTTCAGGTCACAGTCGGGAGTGGAAAATGAGGATCCCCTCATTAGGCAGTGCTCGTTTGTTTGTACATAATGAAGGTACCATTTAACACGTTGTCATGTTGATGGAAATCAATGAACTGCTTTCTTCTTTAGAATACGTGAGAATTTGGGATTGTGCATGTTGTCATTCAAAGCATTTGTATTAGTGCCAGCCAGTGGACTATACTCACCACACATTCTTTACATTCTTTTATTGTATTTTAACCTCTATGTTAGACTGTGAAGTCTGAAAGTTGTGTACATTTACCCTCCCAATTAAAAGGCGTTTTTTGTTGACACTTCATGTACATGTGAACTGAGGTCATAAATTGGAAATAAAATGTCTCTAAAAACACGGTTAAATGTACTTTTACTTTGAATTTTTATATTTAGGTTTACATTTGGCAGTTGTTCTACAACACTTTGACCAATGTTGTATTTAATAATAGTGACTTCTGTGAGACTGTTTAGTCTTTATTTCTTGCTGACTTCGTTTGCCCTTGCCTTGTGGGGTTTTGTCAGGCCAACATGTTCTGCTTTGCTTGCTCCGTTTAATCTCACTTAATATTTGCAGTCATGGCCTTGCAGTATGAACCTTTCAACATGAAATATCATGTTGAACATCTAGTACCAAAATTGATTCTGACAGGAATAGTTTCGCAATAGTGCAAATATGATGACATAGCTTTCAGAAGCAGAACTGAATCACACACCAGACAACTTGTCACTGTGACAGAAGGTTTATGTTTCATTTGCAGTAATCCTGCGTTCTCTGCCTTCCCTATATGAAGTATGTGTGGGTTTGGATACACAGAAAGGAAATTGGTGGTTTAAAGGCCTCGTTCAATTTCTAAATCCTTCCTCTTTTTGGACAAACATGTCTCCACAAAACTTGTATCGAATGACAGAAAGCACTCTGCCAATGTCTCACTGCCAGGGCATTCTGTCTGGCATGCCCCATGATATCAGCAGATGACAGGGCTTTTGTTTATAGTCAATGGTGTATTGATGGGCATCTGCCGTGGTCCTAGCGTAAAGCCCATCTTTTGATTGTCCATTCATGCTGCAACGTACTGCATTCATTACATCCAGATATCGCCAACCATGTGGCCTCAAGGGCACCTCTCGCTCCCACTGTCTCCCTTTCTTCTACCCCCCCTGCCTCATTCCACCTCTCTCCCTACCTCCCCTCCCTGCCCCCCCTCCCCCTACCGCTCGCAGAACAATTACAGAAAAGCGACGGATCAGCCTTTTTCTCATGGTTATCAGTGTTTTGTATTTGTTTCGACCCGCTGACATTTGACCTAACAAAACAACAACAGTGCCCTCTCGGGGACAACCCTCCCCCCCACCCACTTCACCCGCCTTCCCCGGCCTCATGTGATCTTCAACTGACTGGGAATCTGCAGCCATCAGGCTTTTCCCTTCTGTTCTCTCTCCGCCTCTGTTTGTCCCGGGCAGCCCCAGCGTCAGTCAATTAGTCAGCCTCTGGAAGCGCAAGCATTCGCCACTCTGCTGAATATGAGTGCTTCTAGAAACGCGCTTCAACCACACCAGCAGGCAAAGCCATTGTCCTCTTGTTGACGGCTCTTCATGAAGCAACTCCAGTCAGCTTTTGCTTTTTTTCCATTGGGCTATTTTTTGTTTCAGCTTTGTTGGCGGTGGAATAAAACTATCAATAGAAAGGTCCTGATTTAATGAATGCCCTGGTTCCAAAAGACACGTGCAGTGATGTCCATATCAGACCTCAGGAGCAGATTACAAATGTGTTGTACCTCTTGTCAAACTGAACAACACAGAGTTGAGTTTGCCATCATATGCATTTGGTTCTTTCTTTCCATTTACCACTATCTCTCTTTATGACAATAAGTTAAACATCACAAGATAAACAAAATAGTAGAGGCGACCACTATCAGACAGACATTCTTCACCTTCTGTACTGCAGACATATTTGCCACTCTTTACAGAACAGACTTACATCATGCTATTTAAGTGTACACCCTGAGTTGGTTGCCTTCCATTTCTTACCATCTTATTTGCCATATTTCCTACTGTGAACCTAGGAAGATGGACATAATAACAGTATGAATGATTAACCAACACCTTTCACTTCTTTATAGGATAGCTTTTTGACTCTGTGTGTCTAGTGTAGTGTTCCATTTACATTAAGTGCAGTACTTTTTAACAGTATGTAACTTTAATGTGCATTCCAACTTGTGTAATGAGTATGCAGTGATTGTAAGTGCTTATGAAATAAATCAAAGCTATTCACAGACACCCAGTCTAAAGAGCAATCAACGACAGTTAACGCACAGTGGCTAGGAAAAAACTCCCTAGCAGGTTCCAAAATCAAGAACAAGACACGAAAGGAACCAGACTTTGAGTGGTGGCCAGTTCTGTTCTGGCTGTGCTGGGTGAAGATATAAAGAGTACATAACTTTATGGGCCTAGTCAATGTTTTCGCATGATCAGAAAACTGGACAGGTCAACAAATGCATGTGGGCTGCCCAGGGAGTGTCCTCTGCCAGGTCTGAACCTCCAACAGTCCTGGTAAAGCTCTGCTGATCTTTACTGCTGACACCACTATGATAACAAAGCACTAAAAAGAGAATGCTACAGGGCTATTATTGATTAGAGCTCCCACTGCCTCTTTCAAAAAGTACATGGCCAGGCGTGAAAAAAAAACGTTATTTTCTTTTTATTTACATCTTTGTGTGCAAATAAATTATGTGCAAATAATTTTTGTTCTTTGACTGCTATATATGTTGTAAAGGTTAATCATTCCTTCAAAGAAAAGGTATGTCATTTGCAAGCTGTGGTATTACAAAATATGAACTTCTTTAGCATGCCCTAAATATTGACAGGGCTTAGACGCTCCATTACGTTCTTATTGTCGCTCAATTAACATTGTAAATAAATTACCAAAAAGTCAATTAGTCTTCAGTCCTTCCTTAATTGATGGGATTTCTTAGTTTTCCATAGTTTCCTGTTCACGGCTTGCTGCAAGGTGTCCACAGATTTGTCTTGACAGTGCGGTGAGTGGCAAGAATTAGCCCCTAGTTTATTTTGCTATTCATTTAACAGATCACCACAATCTTTGTTAATGCTCCCTTTATTTTCCAAGGAATGACAATTCCTTAAATGAGTAATAACTTTCTGATAATCTAGAAAGATCACCTAAAAGAACTTCTCTGTGAATTCATATTTGGAAATGTTTTTTACGTTGCTGGAAGTTACTGGAAGTAGTTTTGTCAGTGTAATTCCACTTAGAGGTAGGGCCTGCAAATGGCTTTTCCCAAGAGAACCTTGGTTTGTCTAAAGTTTCCATCTTCACTCATTTGGACTAAAGGATAGACTCTCCAACTTGGGGGAATGTTCCCCGTAGTAGGACGGAGAAACAAACAGTGCGCGAGTGATGATAAAATTGAAAAAGACAGAGCTTCCCTTGTTGTCATTTGTGGCTAACCACCATTAGCATGTTTTATGGGGGCTGGTGTTTCTGTGACCCCACCTCAAACTCATGGCCAGTATTCAAAATGGAATACCAAACCTAAAGGCCATGGGCCCTCGAGCCCTTTTTTAAGACACTTCTGTGTCTATTTAGGTAAATAGGGTGCCAATTAGGATGCCGACCAAGGTTCTTCTTTGATTAAGGTGCCAAGCACCATGAATGATATAGGGAAATGCATCGCTGACACCATGTACAACCCATTTCCAAACAGTAAGCACACTCTGTTAAAGTAACACTTACTACTGGGCTCAAAATCATTCAACCTTGGTGAAAAACCTCACTGCTCTTTGATTTTTACTGCCAAGGGGACACGTGTAAAAAAAGAAAAACATGGAAGCCCCCATGTGGGAGAGAAGATGGACATGAAGATGCACAGATTCAGTGTAACAAAGACTTCATAATGAACAGTAACGTATTTGTGATTGTTGGGAGTCTATTGCAGCAATTCTTATTTCAAATTATACCATGATTAGCGGGTTGATCGGCAAACTGTCCACTTTATTTAGAGGGAATATTCTTTCTATTTGGATGAACCATTTCAACTTGTACATCTCCCATCCATTTTAAAGTGCCTAAGGTATTTGGACAGATTAAGATTATTTACAATAAGGTAGTCTTTAGTCTTTTTGTAATGACTCATAGATGTCACCAGGCGCTTAGTATCTTTCCATGCTCTGTAGGCCACCATATTAAGTTCCTGGTTGTTTGTGGAAATTTTTGGCCACCAGACTTGTCTTCAGCATGTAAAATACTTGGCCAGATGGATTCAGATTAGGTGATGGACTTGGCCAGTCAAAACCTTTTCACTTTTTTACCCAAAAATGTATCTGTAGCTATTGCGAGATGTTAGGGGACATTGTCTTACAAAATGATGAAGCCTTGTCCAATTAATTTGGACTGTAACTCTGCCGATGTTTCTGTATACTGATGGGTGTATTCATCTTGATGGCAGTTACATATTCAACAAAGACAAGTTGGTCAGGTCATGCGACAGACACATCCTAACCATAACACCCACTTCCCAATATTTACCAGATGAGGAAGTATGTCAGTATCTCTTTGCTCCATAATGCTTTTGTAATACATGCAGAATGTGGTTTAACGTTGTCTTTTTGAAATAATCAAAGTCTTCCCAGAAAAAGATGTTGTCTGTTAGACGGCCAATGTTGCATCAAAACCAATATATATTGTTCAGCGTTAACGGCTTCTTCTTCAAAGTAACCCTGCAATGTGCTCTAAAGCAGCCCCATAACATTACGGATGTTAGCTATTGCACTGTGTGCTGATTACAATCCAAATGGTCCCTTTCCTCTTTAGTCATCTAGACGGCGTCCATAATTCCCTAAAATGTTTTGATTTGTCAGACCAGTGAACAATTTTTTACTTCGCCGTAGCCCATCTTAGATGAGCTTTGGCACAGTAAGGCACTGGGTTTTCTGTATCTCATTTATACAGTATACGTTTTTTTTTTGCATGGTAGATTTTTTACTTGCATTTGTGGATGCAATGACTAACTGTGTTCACAGACAATGGTTTCTGAAGTGTTACTGAACCCATGCTGTGAATCCCACCACAGAACTATGTCTATTTTTAGTGCAGTGCATTCTTGGTAGCAAAAAGCACAAACATCCAACATAGTTTTTTCGCCTTGTCCCAGAGATTTCTTCCCATTCTCTGAATCTTTTAATAATGTTATGTACAATAGATTATGAGATCCCCAAACTCTTTGCAATTTTATGTTAAGCAACGGTATTCTTAAATTGTTGCCCTCACAGTCTTTCACAGAGTGGTGAACCCCTCCCCATCATCACTAAATATTTTAATAGAAATCATGTTACTGACTAGCCAATTGACTTAATTTATGGAATGATCGTTTTTTTATTACACATCTTTTCCAGTCTTTTGTTGCCCCTGTTCTCATTTTTTTAAATTGTGTTGCTGGCATCAAATTCAAAGTGGCTGTATATTTTCAAAAAACATTTGATATGTGGTCTTTATTTTCTATTGAATATAGTGTTTCAATGAACTGCAATCTCTTTTTATTTACATTTTATGCAAGTTTCCCAACTTTTTATTTTATTTTTTACAAAGCGAGTGGATGAAGGAGCCAAGAGGAGGAGATACGGTGAGGCAAAAAAAGTATTTAGTCAGCCACCAATTGTGCAAGTTCTCCCACTGGAAAAGATGAGAGAGGCCTGTAATTTTCATCACAGGTACACTTCAACCATGACAGACAAAATGAGAAAAGAAATCCAGAAGATTACATTGTAGGATTTTTTATGAAGTTTTTTGCAAATTATGGTGGAAAATAAGTATTTGGTCACATACAAACAAGCAAGATTTCTGGCTCTCACAGACCTGTAACTTCTCCTTTAAGAGGCTCCTCTGTCCTCCACTTGTTACTTGTATTAATAGCACCTGTTTGAACTTGTTATCAGTATAAAAGACACCTGTCCACAACCTCAAACAGTCACACTCCAAACTCCATTACGGCCAAGACCAAAAAGCTGTCAAAGGACACCAGAAACAGAATTGTAGACCTGCACCAGGCTGGGAAGACTGAATCTGCAATAGGTAAGCAGCTTGGTGTGAAGAAATCAACTGTGGGAGCAATTATTAGGAAATGGAAGACATACAAGACCACTGATAATCTCCCTCGATCTGGGGCTCCACGCAAGATCTCACCCCATGGGGTCAAAACGATCACAAAAACGGTGAGCAAAAATCCCAGAACCACACGGGGGGACCTAGTGAATGACCTGCAGAGAGCTGGGACCAAAGTAACAAAGCCTGCAATCAGTAACACACTACGCCGCCAGGGACTCAAATCCTGCAGTGCCAGACGGGTCCCCCTGCTGAAGCCAGTACATGTCCAGGCCCGTCTGAAGTTCGCTAGAGAGCATTTGGATGATTCAGAAGAAGATTGGCAGAATGTCATATGGTCAGATGAAACCAAAATAGAACTTTTCGGTAAAAACTCAACTTGTCGTGTTTGGAGGACAAAGAAGGCTGAGTTGCATCCAAAGAACACCATACCTACTTTGAAGCATGGGGGTGGAAACATCATGCTTTTGGGCTGTTTTTCTGCAAAGGGACCAGGATGACTGATCCGTGTAAAGGACAGAATAAATGGGGCCATGTATGGTGAGATTTTGAGTGAAAACCTCCTTCGAGCAGCTAGGGCATTGAAGATGAAACGTGGCTGGGTCTTTCAGCATGACAATGATCCCAAACACACCGCCCGGGCAACGAAGGAGTGGCTTCGTAAGAAGCATTTCAGGGTCCTGGAGTGGCCTAGCCAGTCTCCAGATCTCAACCCCATAGAAAATCTTTGGAGGGAGTTGAAAGTCCGTGTTGCCCAGCAACAGCCCCA
>JACXGK010005449.1:0-32992 GCA_016801125.1 Novumbra hubbsi | reverse complement strand
TTTTTTTTTTTTTTTCTAATTAAATATAATTTTGAAGCTCTTAAAACTCCAGCTACATCCAAATACACAATCAAATTTTTCATTTGCTTTCGTACATGATATAAGACATCAACTAAATTATTTATTTAATTACTTTTCCCATTCATTTCCTTCTATCTATAATTGATCTCTTCAGTCGAAATTCTGTTGTTCCTCTTACTCAACCAGTCTGTGGAGAGGCTGCGTGAGATCACTATGAACACCCCTCCTGCAGCCCCCTATATAGACACTTCATTAGTTTTCCTAGAACTCGGTTCTTTTAGCAGGGATGGACAGGCCTGAGGTCTGTGATTGACAAGGAGGTCAAATGCAATGGATCTCCACACCTCTACCAATGTTACGTTTTCAGATGGGTAAATAATTCCTCTTTCATTTGGTAGTAAATAAGTAAATAAGTAAGTAGTAAACAAGGACAGGATGGACAAGGTCTTAGCTTAAAGACAAACCTTAAACCAAATAAAAAGCATCCAATGCTTTTCAAAGCAGTCCATTCAAAACTTTTTCAAACTGCAACACTCATTTTATCAGATATGATCCTGTGACTTCACTGATATTGTAATGGTAGAATGCAGCACTTCTCTGAAGCACTCCCATCTAAAATGTGGTAGACAATTATCTATTTAGGGTTAAGACTTTATCTCTCTGATAGAAAAGAAGAGGGGTTGTTATCCACATATCTTCTCTCTCTCTGTCTGCCCCAATTGAGGCCCTTCAGTTTGGAGAGCAAGGAGACAATGTCAGAAAGAAATATTATTAAATAATAACCTTGGTTTTGAACAAGAGAGATGAGAATTAAGCTCTGCGCTGATCCTCTCAGAATTCTCAGCAGCCAGCTTTCAATAGCAGTTGTGTAGAGGAGAGAATTACTATACGACTGAGAGACAGAACAGAGAGAGAGAGTCTCTACAAATTGGGCCATAATTAAATTCTTACAAAATTCCATGCTTAGCTCATTTTAAAATTCAAGTGCTTCTTTGAAGCAATTTCCTTTCTTTAATTACAATTTCCTGTCTAGTTTGACATTTACAATGCAATCTTCGGGAACGTGTTTGTGATTTATTATTCCTGTGTCTATCACAGTCGGAAGAAATGAGTTTAAAAAAATAAAGGCTCAAATTATTATGGCCTTTGACCAATAAAGCTGTCTCATTCAGGCTGGAGAAAAGATGAACATTTCTGACAACCGAATGGGGAGGGGGCAGGGATCACTGCTTTTTCTAATAAGAAAATTGAAAATAGAGGATATCTAACAATCTTTGCTGGGAGATTTAAGAGGCGAAGAAGACAAAAGTTGTGTGATGGTATCCTAGTGATCTAAATGTGAATGTCTCTGTGGTTCTCGCAACAGCTGGTCCACATTTGTGAATATTCATTGCCATCACGCTTGTTATTTCACACAGATCCGACAATGTCTGGCTGTTGTGGGAACTGAACACTTTTTAGAGGTTCTTAGCTCCCCAAAACAATCTGCCCATGTATCCCCCAGCGAGTGAATCAATGGAGGTCTACAGAAATGCAGGCATCTCCTCTTGCAATGACTACAACCTAATACAAATATTTGCCCAGAATCTGAATTTCCAATAAGACAGTAATCTGCAATTATATCCTTCCTTCATCTGGGACTCACTGTGACGGCCTGAATCAAAAGGCCAGAATGATCAGAGCTTTTATCTATGCCTCACTTGCGGCATCAAACCTCCTCACATGGTAGTTTCCTTCCTCAGTGAATGAGGTATATTTTAGGGAAGATTGAATTAGAATCATGATGTGGTTTGTGACATGTCCTACTTTATTAAGACCTAAACTTAACATATTGTGGTACAAATGTCTTTAAAGATGCCAATAGTACAGAACAGGGTTCACAGAATGACAGAAAGGATAAAAAGCTACCCCTATTAGCCTGTTATAAGCAACCCCTATTGACCTGTTATAAGCTACCCCTGTTAGCCTGTTATAAGCAACCCCTATTGACCCTTTTATAAGCTACCCCTATTAGCCTGTTATAAGCTACCCCTATTAGCCTGTTCTAAGCTACCCCTATTGACCTGTCATAAGCTACCCCTATTGACCTGTTCACATTACCCAGGAGATTTCACAAAGCAGGGGAGGCATTTGTAGTTGAACAAAAAAGTAAAACATTTAATCTGTCAGATGCTACCTAACCTATCTAGTTTGTTAAAATAAAAATGTGTCAAAATATATAATTGTTGTTGTGAGCTAAGATCTAACATAGAAACAAACACCATAAATATAAAATATTATCTTTAATTTATTTTCATATTAAAATAATCACCATCCTTCTGTCTGTATGCATGAACATTGATAGACTTAATACAAAAATGACACGAGAGAGAAAGTGCAGAAATATTAAATAACAATGCTCACTAGCAGGCTCAGCACACGTACACACACGCACAATCTCAGCAAAAGTATTGCATTATAACAAAGCAAGAGCAAATATAGCATTTTACCAGGTTAATCTCTAAAATATCATCTCCCGGTACTTAGCTGGCCATCTCCCGAATACAAACAATAGACTGAATAGCTGACAAAAGTCCCATGATCGACCCATGTCACTGCATAAACAGTACTGTAGCTTGCTAGCATTACTTGCAGACTACCTGCAGCCATTTGCAAGGCCTCATTCTGGAAAACTTTTGTAACGTAAGTTGCTAGGTAACCAGCGTTCAGTGTGGCTAAATTTTCCCACAAAAACTTGCAACAAAACCGTCCACAAAACAATAGCAACGCAATCGGAAACGAGACACACATTTTGATACCTGTCATGTCTCTATAGCGCAAGAACTGTAGGAGTTATTGTGGATATACTAATGAATAAATATATAAGTATATAGAGATAATAATAGTGTGGCTTGCCAAAGTAATCTACTTGGCAATCTACTCGAAATGCCATGACTGTTTGGTAACCACTGGGCTAAATAATAGAAAATGTTACAATGCTTACAATATTAACTCGCTAAGTTATACTAGTATATTATATACCATACTATTTATCTGTTCGATAGGACATGTCAACAAATTGTATCTAACAACTATCTAATGTTCAAGTCAAAAACATCAATAGCTATGAGATCAGGAACTCAACCTTACTTCATCCTAATGATTGTTTTAAAAACATGTAACTACCTTGAAATATTTTACTGTTTTTGAGTGTAAACTTAAGAAAATTGCTCTACCTATCGTCAAACTCCTAAAAGCAATTACAAACAGTTTTCATTCTGGCATGTTGGAAACATTATCTGCAAAATGATTTGTGTTTTTTTGGGGGTCTGAAGTTGTACTTTAAGATTAATGCTACAGGTAATCATACTAAGTTGCTACTGCAAGTATATCTGTTCTGTTGAACAACTGTGGCGTGATGTAAAAAAATGGTTATTGCATATCTTACCTGACACACCCTCAGATAGTATGGCTTTTATTGACCACAACCCTTGAGCAATTATAAAAAAGAAAATTGACAGATCACCTTTACGTCTTGGCGAAAATAACCAACAAGGCTTCAGCTACTGACCCAATGCTCAAACCACTTGGATACCTGCACCCATCTGTTACTCTGTCTAATTTACATTTAAAATTGATTTTCATGAGACAAAGTCCACGAGATCAATGGTTATCGCCCTAGTATCTTACGGTGTCACCTGAGCTTTAAATAAAAACATGCCTTTGGCAAGCACAGTAAATTAGCCTAATTTAGTCGGGCACAACACATGGAGAACATGTTCTCTTTTTTAAGTGTGCCCTGCATACAAAACATTTTGCAAAACAACATTAACAAAAAACAGCACACTCTAAAATATCTTAACAAGCAAGCACACAATAATGCATCAAAAGCATCCACATGTAAAACTTATGTAATGTTTTTAATGATTCTGAAAGACTCAAGGCATTCAAGCTTGAATTTGTTGTGCAGTTTATTCTACTTCTACATGATATATAAATCAAAGCAGTTGTACCTATTTCAAAAGCTACATATCTACTGCTACCCAATCCTGTGTTCTTTTGCTGTATTTTATTCTTTGAAGTGAAGACTAACCTCCCACCACAAGACATTGACCACAATGCATATGAATCTGAAACATCTTCCATTCAAAGTTGTTTTTGTGGGAGGGACTTCATTTAATAAAGGTTTTGTCATCATTACATTTTAGTGAATAAAATTACTATGAGGCGGGGGCTTAAAATGGACGCAGGAGTCTGGCAGTAAGTGGTTGTGTGTACTTGCAAAATCTTCCCCAGTGACATATGACAAAGAGAGAAATATGCCCTACTTTCCAGCTACTTAATTAGGAAATGACATATCTGAGCTAGCAAGCTAATGACCTCACCAAGAATAAATACTAACCCTTAAGAATCTGGTAGAAGCGTGTCCCACTTGTCGAGAAAGCTATCCCAATAAGAAGTGCAAACACTATAATTTTATTGCCAAGACATTTGGACAGATACAATTAGTCAAAAACTAGGACTTTTATTCTGTAATGATCCTTAATCCTAAATTAATGTTAAAATGGTTACATATTTGGACGTTGATTTTAGATAGCTAGTACCGTAACAAAAAGAAGTCAGAAGCGATGCTTTTTCACAATGCTAATTAACCATTATGAATGGCCAAATCACAATCACCCCCTTTCTACCCCCTTTTAGTTGTTTTACGAAGATATGCATTTTGCTGTGAAGTACGATAGAGGGGTATAAAAAATGAATGTAACCGTACAGGCACGTGCATGGGTATGGTTCAACCAGTGGAGAGCACATGCCTATTTGGTAAATAGCACTTGTGCGTGGCCAGTCTTTGTTGCGCACCTCTTGCACTTTTACACATTGTCCATCTTTGTTAGTCGACAAATCTGCCCAATGTATCAATTTCACCACATGCCTCTGGAAAGATGCGCACGGCCATGGAACCGTATAATTGTAACTGTAATTATTAATAATTGCCGGCACACTCAACTTTAAGCATTGCTCGTTGGCCAGCCTGCATTCATCTCCATACTGTTTGAAACTTGTCGAAATCAACAAGAAACTCAGTGCATCTTCGATGAATGCTGATGATTTGTTGTAAAGATCATTATTGAGCCTTGAAACACAATGCCATCTAAACAGAGGGAACATAATTAGTAGCAAACCCTTTATCATCCTTCTTCACCAGATTGATTTTAGATCTTCCTAAAGATTGCAATGCTGCAGTGTCCACTAACTCTAAGCTAGCTAACGTTAGTTTTGCTAGCTAATTACAACATTGCCATCTGTCTAAACTATCTTGATGACATGATGATGTAATGTGAAAGAAACAGAATGCAATGATCATTTAAACACTATATTCAATAGAACCTGGTACAAAGACAACATAAAAAATGTGGAAACAGACATTTTATTTCTTCTTGAAAAACATATGCCCGCTTTGAATTTAATGCAACCCATACATTTGAGAACAAACAATTACGAAGAGTATCCGTTATTGCTGTTACTACGTGTAGTTTGCACACTCATGACAGAACTGCATCAAAACATCTTCTGAAATGTCATTAGCATAGCCAGTTCAGACCGTGATCACAAGAATGCCAAGACCTGTATAAAATGATCAATAAGCATTTTTATAATAAATGGTTAAACTAAAGCGTAATTTTGAAAAAGCCAATCCAATAGCATTCGGGTAATATAAAAGCACCATTTGAGACACATACAAATTTGTCTGGATAGTGTCTCTGGGAATGACTTTAGAATGCTGCTCTCCACTTACAGAGAGAGGTCCATCATACATCATGATTCCTAATGTGGTCAACAGAACTGTAGGGTACAGTTGTATACCACATCTAAAACAAACAAAAAGAGTGGCCTGACCATCTATTCTTTACTGAAACTTGACAGACAGGCTATATTCATGTAAAACAAGCCAATCTTTACAGCTTAAAAAGCTGTAATCTCGTAATCAATCCTTAAGCATTTCTAGAAGTAAATGATGTAACATCAACTAGCACAAGAACCTAAGCAGTTCATTCATTTTTGAATTGATTAATGGAAGGATGGTATGATTGCAATTAGAAATGTCCTTGTTTTTGAAATAATACAATTTATTGTCCATTAAAATAATATCAAATTGAACAGAAAAAGTGGAGATGTTGTTAATGTCGTAAATTACTATTGCAACTAAATATTTTTATGGAATATCAACATAGGTGTGTACAGAGGCCCGTTATCTGCGACCATCAGTCCTGTGTTCCAATGGCACATCTCAATGGTTAATTCAAGGAAATGCCTTAACTAACTAAGGTTATTTCACTCCTGTCGGATCTCTGCATTTTGATGCTTGTTGTTAAAAAACATGATGGTGGTGGTGTCATGCTTCTGGGATGTGTTGCTGCATTTCTTGTTGTCAGTGAAGGAGTTATGAATTCTGCTCTGCATCAGAGAATTCTTGTAAAGAATGTCAAGCCATTCTTCCACAAGATGAATCTGATGCACAGCTGGATCATGCAGCAAGGCAAGGACATGAAACCCACAAGCAGGTTTACGTTAGAATAGTTGAGAATTATGAAATAACCTGTGGAATGGCCCATTTAAAGTAAAAAAATGCATTTAGCTATGCCTAAATGCATAACCAGTCTACTCAGAATATTAGGGGATTACTTTTCACCCGGGGGTTTGGGGTATTGGATAAATTTCTGTAATAACGAACATTGTATCAGAGGTTTTGGGTAAGACCAGCGCACATCAGACTTTTTACTGAGGGATTAGTCCCTCTTATATTACGTTTTTGGTTGATGAACGAATATTATTCAGTAATATAAATTAGGGAAAATACAGAAAATCTGGGAAGAAACTTTTCCAAGGCACTGAATATTTTGGGGAACGTTATGTTTCCTGCAACATCATCCAGCATGAACAGTTTTGTCACAGATGTGGTGAGTTTGGAACCATTCGCAGACATTATTAGTAATAAGTGAATTTATTTTAAACAAAACAAACAGACACTAAACACGATAAATTAAAGATGCTGAAACAAGCAGCTAAAACACATAAGACGAAACACCAATACGGGACTTACATTCAAACATGATATCCACAGAGACTGGAAAAACAAACAAACAAACAAACAAACCATGACGTGAACGTAGGCAGTAGCACAAACAATAAACCACACCTAGTGTGGCAAAAACCTAACTTAAGTAGGCTCCCCAATCAGAGGCAACTGACAACAGCTGTCTCTGACTGAGGAGCCCACAACAGTAGCACAGAGGTGCCTAAGGGCCTCTATACGGCATGTCCTGCCTGTGAGCCCGAGGCACTAAGATGTCCAGGGGCCCCCAGCCAGGACATGACAGGTTTGCGTTGTGTCATTGACGGTCTAGGGAGGCATAGTTTTGGAAGGTTGCACTGACCTAGCCCACGATACCCTGACTGCTGTTAGGTACCAGGATGAAATCCTCAGACCCATCGTCAGACCTAACGCTGGTGCAGTGGGCACTGGGTTCCTCCTGGTGCAGGAAAATGCCTGGCCTCCTGTGTCTAGTGTGTAGGTAGATCATGGATGATGAAGGCATGTATGCCATTGACTGGTCCTCATGTTCCCCAGACCTGAATCCAATTAAGAACCTCTGGAAAATTATGTATCGGTGCATCAGACGTTGTAGAGCCACAGACGGTCCAGGAGATCACTGATGCCCTGATCCAGCTCCGGGTGGGGCTATACACACTACTGAGTCACATTATGAGTTGCTGTGATGAATTCATGCAAGTTGGACAGCATGTGATTTCTGGTTACTTAGATATTCATTGTGGGTTTGAATTCATCCATTTTGTTCTCAACGAATTGCACAATGTACAGTAAAGATTTTGATAAATTTCATCGAGACCCGATGTGTGATGCAAGAGTTCTCTTAATTTTTTGAGCGGTGTATATGTAAAACAAAAAAATCTGGGCTGATCAATCGCCCTCGTGACTTCTATTTTACTAATCACAGTGGTCTCCCTGAAGAGCTCTGGTAATGCAGTTTCCTGTGATTGTCCCTTACTTACTCTGGACCATGGCTCGTGTTTTAACGCGACACACATCCATCATCAGCATAAGAATCATATCAATACTTGCCCATTTTCCCATTTGTGGGAGGATGAGTAGATCAATTTATTTAAAGAGAGCCAAGGCCAGACATCCGTTTTACAGATTAGAACATATATTGGCTACTTGTCTGATGGAAGGCTGAGGGTTCATTAAGTCAATGGAATCCTTAATCAATAGGTAAACTTCAAGTAACCCTCTTAGACAGGGGTGGGCTGATTCTAATGCACGTCACAACCATACAGAAGAACCAAAATTCAGTATTTGTCTCAAATGCTTAAATGCTATTACTTTACTTTACGCCAGAACTCCCAATGTGCATTCCTAGGACGACAATGGGTTCTGATGTGTGATTCTCTCTGGTTTCAATCTGGATCCGCAAGAATGACTCATCTTGTAGTAAAACATATTGAAAAGATGCAGGTTAGCCTTTTTTTAAATCTTGTTCTGGAGGCAGATGTACCCCGAAGGCAGCATTTATGTGTTGGGTTGACTCAGTGATTAAGGGTGGAGCTTACAGTATGTCAAAAAGTCCCTCTTCTGAACTGTACTGCCTACGTTCCACCTAATCTGGTGTGTTTAGGGTTTGGAACCAATACTAATCCTGGTCAAATGCCCTCTTGGAGAGACCAGATTGTTTGACATCTTAGCTCTGCACATACAAAGTGTTGAGGTAACCAATCGGCTTATTATCTGCTTCCAGAACAAGACGACAAGAAATATTGATAGGTAAACATGGAAGGTTATCTCTGATGAATAATGCCAACTGCTGGGTCTAAACTCGGAAATGTCCCAAATAAGATAAAGTTTAGGATTTAACCCCTGGGACTTGGGAACACCCCCCAATGAATAGGGCATGAACACACAACCAAGTGTACTGTATGTAAATCACACAACACACTTTGTTTTCATCTCTTTCCCCTACCACATTCTAACTCATGGCCACATTCCCTCTGTGATTCTTGAGTGTCACTTGTGTCCACCTGAATTATTGTTTGTGTGTAATGCGGAGGACGGGAGCTGGGCCCCAGCATGCAGTGGGAAGTGGCCATGCCCCCCTGATTGATTGTTAAGTGTTGTCCAGGAGCCCATCGCCAGGCTCCACTTAACGGCCTGTACCGCAGAAAGCAATCAGTGGATGTTACTGAGAGTCTCGTGGGGACGGCCCCGGCCATGATTGATCTTCAGCGGACCTCTGTGTATGTCTCCCTGAGCTGGCCTACACTGCAGCTTGTCGTCCTTCCAACCGCCCACAGTGGGTCCAGAGAAGCAGACCATCAACCAAATAACAGTACCGAGCAGCACAA
This sequence comes from Novumbra hubbsi, assembly GCA_016801125.1. Lineage (NCBI taxonomy): Eukaryota > Metazoa > Chordata > Actinopteri > Esociformes > Umbridae > Novumbra > Novumbra hubbsi. The sequence continues at coordinate 23,572 of JACXGK010005449.1, read as the reverse complement.
CATGTCTCTACTGATGCCTCGGATGCCCACACTCTGATTAGTGCTCCTAGAACCTATAATGGGGTGTTTTTTCGGAGAATACGTGTGATGTCTAGGGGCTCTTGGAGTATCATAGATCTTGCCATACTTGTCCTTGTGGATGTGTGTCTCCAGGCACTGTACCTGAAGGCCCAGGCGCGCCAACGCGCAAGAGCCGGCACACACACACGCACACACACGCACACGCACACAGCTCTCCGGCGGAGTGTCACAGTGTTCAGTGACCACGACGTGTGGTGTTAGTTTCATTACGGAGGGATCAAAGGGACATGGGCTTCATAGCAGCGGGGACACACTGTGGCCCCCGAGAGAAAGGGCTCCTCTTCTAATCTCAAAGGTCACGTTTGGTCATTCAAATATAAAACTGCATTACATCACAGTGACCCCCGTGACCTTGGGAGATTTCGCGGGCCTGTAGTTTTAGGTTAGACCGCCGTACTATAGTGGATTGGCTAAAGTGATATGAGCTTAGTTGAGGATATGCCTGACCTGTATATGCCTACCTGATGTGTACCACACATATGATATGTTACATTGAAAATGGTGCAGCAACACATGTACCTATACTTCATTTCAAAACGGATTGTTCAGAAAATACAACAGGGAGGAACAGGCTGGAAAACAGTCAGCAAACCCTAGTGGATGCTCTTTGACTCCTCAAACAATAAGATCATCTCACGGAATTAGTCCACTTCAATGTCAACCGCTGTTGGATTACAAGATTGTCTTTGCATGGTTTCATGCAGGGGGATTGTTAGCCAAGTAAATGTCTGGTATTGAGTCAGTGTGCCCAGGAAGACTGCCTAAATACACACCCTGTCTCCTGTACAGTGATCCCAGGTCTGGGGTCAAGCAGTGTAGAGGGAGAGAGAAAAAAGAAGTAGATACAACACTCACATGTGCTTCCTGTTGAATAATACTAGTAAACTGAGAGAGGAATGGATAGAAATCAATCTATAATAAAAGATACTGAACGCGTTCCTTTTTTCGAGAAAGCCCATGATATTGACTACTGCAGTAACAGAGTCACAACTACAATCACGTGAGAATTCCAGAGGATAATGAGAGGATAACGCTTACAGCATTTCCTACTTTCTGGCTACTCAAACTCTTTGCTCCCATCGAAAGCCATGCTTCGTTACGCCCACGGATGTTCAAGTCTTGATCTGAATACCTCCTTGACCATATCCAAGTTGCAAACATGTGGAAACATTTTGATCTCGGATACCAATGGCCTTTGCCTAGTTGGTCCCAGAAATCAGTTTTTGGGAACAGGTAGAGCCAGAACACAGGGTAAAGGGGGCACGATTTGGAAAAGGTGTCATTAGCTTGGACACTGTCATTGGTTAGCTGTTATTAAATCCCTTCTATTACCCTCCCTCTTACAATGTAACCTGACCAGCTTCAGCTGTGACAATCTTGAACTGAAATATGTTGTGAACAATAGCGCAGTGGAAGAACCGTACCACAGGAACTCAGCAGCGCTGCTGCACTCTATATCAGCCTGTTCTTCAACTTGAGAAAAAAAGAGCAACGTAGATGAGAATTTTGTGCTTCAGTGGCTGTTGAAAGATGAGGCAATAAACTGCTAAACTTGAGTAATCACACACTCCCTGAGGAATGCCTCAAATGGGGACGGTCAAAAACCTTCTAGCCCCTCACACACGGCCCAAGCTTTAACATTTGATGAGATTCATTATTGTTGGGAGCGGAATACAAGTGTCTTCTGATTACAAAGCCCTCAATTAAAAGTTCCCACCAGTGTGCATTTCCATGGTGGAACGACAGTGGGATTAAAATCTCAATTCACCCCAGTCAATTCTCCAGTAACAAGATTTCATTAAATGCAGGAAGGGGGCAAAATGGACTCTAAAGCACTGAAACAGCTGGAGTATAAATTATAAAAATGATCTTTCTGCCAACTGAACACACCTTCAGCTTGCAGATGCATTATTATTTAATGTTCAGAGAAGATGGTTTAATGTAAATTGGAGTCTTCCTTTCACTCTACTTCCATTCTCAATGCCAGGTACTTTGAAACCATGCACAGGGAGAGATTATGCAAACCAATTAACATATGAAAATAACATATTAATATACTGTCTGTGAACTGTATCCAATCAGTTCCTTTTCACTGGTGTGTGTACAAAACAATTACAATTAAATTTATACCGCTCTTCCTTAACATATTCTTCAGCAAATGGAATCAGTGAGCAAATGCTGACAAAAGTTTTACAGCCTTGTGTTCTTCCTTAAAGGCACACTGACTATTTACGCGAACCCACGCTAATAAATTCCCATCTTTGTTTCTTCCTAATGATGTGTGCATCTAAAACAAAGCAGTAATCCATAGTGGTAGCCAGGTGCTAATGAATGGGTTACATTATGCTGTCCACTAATTACTGGCATACCATGAATAAAACAGAAGATAATCAATTAGTGCATAGACTTGTGTTTGTTAGTCATGGACAGCAAGTTCCTTCAGGCAAAAGCTTTGCTACATGATGGTCTCTTTAGGGCACAATTTTGAAAAGGGCAGAGAGAGTTCAGATAAATCAAATTTCGAATGATGTTACTCAAAGCTCTTCAGGCAATCCGCTTTCACTCGCAAGGATTACAAGTAAATTAATACCTATGCAATTTCAATCCAAGAGGAAAGCAACATATTAATGAAGAGTTGAAATTCCTTTTCCATGAGAAAATGGTAGACAAAAGAAACAGTTGGGCAATCATCACTGCCTTTTAGTGGGGCTTTGCAAAAAGCCCTTCTCTTCCAATTCATACAAGGCTCCTCCAGCTTCCCAGACATCTACTGACACATCACACCTGATTCGGACCAGAGCAGGGGGAAATCAAAGTGCATTAACAAGAAGGCACTAAGTGAAAGATCCTAGTATTATGCAGCCTATAAGGCCCGGGTCCTATCTGTGTAGCTTGATGCATAATTTGAGCATTAATGCGATTTACATTTTAACACAGGTCCCAAAGTAAACTCATTAGTAGATAGTTATCCGTTAATGTCCTGAGTGGACCCACATGTCGCGGGCATGCAACGCAGAGAGACAGGATTATACATGACAAGGTTGGCCTCCCAGGGACAGAGCCTCCTGGCTCAGGCATCAGCCCCATCCCCACAGCCCCCATGCAAATCCAGCCTTGTGCCAGCTGCCTGGCCTGGCCTGTCCACCAGGATATACAACACAGATAGCCCTCCCTCCAGTCCAGACACACTTTAAACAACATCTCCGGGAGTAAATGGCTGTCATTCAGGTTTGCTAGAGAAGCAATTCTGTCTAACAGGATCCATCGTTCTTCTATAGTTCCAAGGACCTTCGTGCAGATCAAACCAGTGTAAGGGATACCAACAATAAATCTGTGCGGTATAACTAAGTCTTCCTCAATGCCTCCATTTTGTTTTTAGGCCTGGGATTACATTGTACATTTCTTCCAAGAAAATTGAATGCATAAAGTTTGCAGATCAATTACTCGTCAGAGCCATTTTAGAATTCAGTCTGGGGTCCAAATAAAAGTATTTCAAGTCCATCAAATATATTTTATCTCTGTCCCAGCAGACTTTTTACCATGGGACAAATTAGTCCTCCAAAAGATGACAGAAGCCCTTTTAAAAGTGCAACAGAGTTGCAGTCCCATGATGCAACGCTCCCAGCGGTTACATCTGCTCCATTCTTTCATCTCTCTATTGTTAGGCGGGAGCTGTCACATTAGGAGGAGAATCGTGGCTCCTTCCCACCCCCAAGTCCCCCTTTTCTCCCATTCCGGCATTTGGCAGGGTGGCAGGCCCATACAAAGGAGCGGGCACCAGGAGTGCATAGGGGAGTACCGTTAGAGGGAAAACAGTTTGGGAATTAAGGTCATTAATTTTCCACTTTCAAGGGCTGCCACACAGACGAAGATAAAGTCAGCATAAATATTCAGCCCAAGTTTCCCCTGTTTTTCTCCTCTCCCCCTTTTTCATCGGCAGCCCATTTATCTCCATGCTGTCAATTAGAGGCAAAAGCAAAGAACTAATTAGGAACTGTGCAATTTTAATTAGCTGTTTTGATAATTAAACTAATTGGTTCCCTTGTGTTTCTGCAATGTGCACAGAGCACTTTTTTGATATCTGGGCTGCACATTTCCCATCCATTGGTTAATTAGTCACTTTTGCATTAAAAAGGAGCCTTTCTTAATAGCCTTAATTTGCAGTTGAAAAGAGAATCTACCGTCAATAATTTGTGTAATTGGTAACCGTTTGATTGTAATTTAGAGGCACGGCCGGACAGCTCGGCATGTCTAATTCCTAATGACTGGGATTAAAGTTGGATTAAATGTTTGGGAAAGGGATTCTCTCTCCCCTACCCCCCACTCCCCAAATGGCACCTTGTCTATTTTAGATTTGTTCCTCAATTCTAAATGAGTAGGTGAACAGAGGGTTTAGACACACTGTTTCACTGCTGATACAGTCAGTGTGACAGTCACATAACCACTCAATACATCCATACTGTGTACCAGCCCTGACTATCTTCTCCCACTGTTAGAACTCACTGGCCAAATAGAAGGTGGCATTAATTAGTCTCAATAAACTGCCGTGTGCATTCAAACATCCTAAAAAAAACAAGTGCGTGTGTAAACATCAACTGAGTATTTACAATGTTCTGCCACTAGGAGGGGCTGCATCTTTGCTCTCTCAGAGACCCAAACAAATGTGGGTTATGGTTCTGAAACGCATATATTTGAATGAAGTGCATTTCTTGAATTATACATCAGTTAAAATGTAAAAGAAAGAGCACTAATTTACAAACAATTCCTGGACTATACAGAGACTTCCCTTAGAGAATCCATTAAGATCACAACTATTTACATCTCATGACTTTAGAATTGTTTACCTAAGTGTCTTTTCCTAAGTTTATGAAGCATACAATCTTTGCAACGTATCAGGAACAAACTCAGATGGAGAAGATAAATGGAAGGATAATGATCCAAAATGTAGTAGGTCTTCCAATCTTAAACATAAGAGACCACTTCAATTCAATATTGAACAAAAAAGAATCCACCATTCATTTCACCTATAAAATCAACCGTTCAAAACCCCACCCCTGAAACTACACCCGATCACACATAAAAGGAGAGTGCTCTCCATTGAGTCCACACTGTAAACTAAATACCATGTTTGATATGAGGTTTTAATCTGCTTAACCATACTGAACTACAGAATGGCTCATCCTCTCTCTGAAACCTCCACCCAATGGTGGTGTGCCTGAGGACGAACAGGAACATAACGCTGCCTCACTATCTGATTAGGTGGGGTTAATTACAGAGCAATGTTTTGTAGTGGCTGCATGCGAGCCGCGGGTAAGTAGATGGGGCCTGGCTAATTCACATTCAGAAATGAATTTTAATTAACTCTGTATCAGAGAAGCCACTCAGGAGCTTGTTCTCAGCATTCACTGACCCCGCTGTTGGCACTAGAGTGGGAAGGGTCTGCACCCTGAGCCCCGCTGTAGCTGCCCAGACACGTGAAGCAATACGCCCATTCCACGTCCAGCAGTGAAAGACGTTTTTATTTCTGGTCGTTTTGGGGATTTCTTTTTTCAAATAACCATCATTCCAACCACATTATAGAAAGTCATACAGAATGTAGACCCTTCAGACGTTTTCAGACCTTTGCATTCTTCAGTGACTGTATATGATACAGGCAACATGTTCATTAGAATTGCTATAGTGACCTCTAAAATATACGGACAGTGTGTACGTTCGGGAATCTATTTTATTCACATTTATTAAAAAAAGATGACTAATTATGAAAATGTTCCCCAAAATGTAAAATGTTCTGTTTGGGCTCAACTTTGTACTAGTTATGATGCTGTTTAAGCACCACCAATAGTATGGGATCTTAGGGTCTTAAAAGAGGTTTAAATAGCCTAGTGATTAGAGCATTGTGCAAGTAACTGAAATTCTAGATCCGGTATGTAAATAACCTTTTGTTGTGCCCTTGAGCAAGGCACTTAACACTAATTGCTTCCGTATGTTTATCTGAATAAGAGTGCCTCTTAAATGACAAAATAAATGTATAAAAAATGCATGAATGGGTGTAACAGTTCTGAAAATTACATTTTACCATGATTTTCTCAATAATATTATTTATTGACATGCAAAATCTAAACTTTCCTCCTCCTGAACATTTTCTATGTTAAAACTATCAGATTGAGATACAGCAAAATATTACGCGTCTTGGGTGGCATCATCCAATAGAGTCCTCCTTTGTTAGTTGGCCATTTCTACAGAGCAAAACATGATTTGTAATCAGGGTAGAGCCGTGGCATATGGGCCTGATGTCCTTCATGCTTCTTATCCATCTCCTGATTAACGCCAAAGTGAAAGCAGAACCCACCTGCAAACGCCACTGCATTGCCTACATAGTGCCCAACCTGGCCCAAAAGGAGTGCATATTGCTAATGGGGTGCCGTTTGTGTTGAACAATGATCACCACCAGGGCCAGTGGTCATTTTCAGCAGTGGTGTACCTCAGTGCCATCGTATGGTAATAATATGTTACCATCCAAACACCGTGACCTACGCTGTCTACGGTCAGAATGACTGTGACATGGTCAACCTTTCAATCCACACTCCTCCTCGCGCACAGTACGGACAAATAACATGTTTCTTTCTCCATCCTTCTGGATGTTCTTTTTGCAGTGATGTGTTTCCACATTCAAATGTCAAATGGTTATTTGAGCTAAACCGGTGATGACATTGAACCATGTTTTTCCTTTCCTTTCTCTTTTTCTGTGTGATTGGATTAATTATGTGTCATTCACTTTTGTTAGAGGTCAACAAACATACATTCTCGGTCATAAGTCATCAATCTATATGACTTCAGAGATGAAAAGTCAAGCATGTCAACCAAGGAGCCAGTGAAAGAAGGATCAGGCCATTGATTTCAGGGGCAATGCAATATCTCTCAGTGTTCACTACAATCTAATGCTTTGAGAGGGGAAATTATGGTAGAATTTACAGGAGCCATGTAATATCTGTAATACATGATTATGTGAGTGCCGTTGATGAAACACAATCAATCTCAAACACACATTACAGGATCATTTCCACACAATGTAATTTAAATATAGCTATGGGCTTCCAATAAAGTTACACAACATAAGCCATCCACAATGCTATCATATTCCAAGTGTTAAAACACATTTCACTTTCACTCTATAATTCAACTGTCATCTATAGCATATAGAAAGAATATCAGATCAGATAGGCTACTGTAAGTGGTCAATATGTAATTGGTTGTGGTTGCTATATTATTGTTTTTGATAATGAATTACATTGTAAATAAGCAGACTGAGGCCAACTTTAGCTAACTGAAATTACAGTATTGTTGCATACTCCACTCTAAACGATTAATCATGGTAGGATCTCTGCCTTACTCTGCAAAGCCATATCCAAGGTTCTACTATAAAACAGCAACACGCGCAACTTTGTAATAACAACGCACATCTACATTTTAACTTTACAAATAAAGCACGCTTTACAGTGTAAAAGGTGCAATAGCCTAAAATCTTAAATTAAGTGTGTTTGGTCGGTTCAAGAAATACAGTGTTACAATTAATTAATGGTAAGCATGCAAATCTATGCAATCATAGTGGATACACGTTCAATCATTTTAAGTTGGGAAAGCCTAAACATATAAAACAAAGTGGGTTTGATCTCTCAAGCTTGAATGGTTCAAGAAAAAGAAATTCCTTTCATGTGATTTCTCTAACATGTACAGTTGAGTTACTGTCAAAAGGTTAATTAATGACAATTATGCATTTCAAGTTTTATCAATGATAAATGTTTTTAAGAACTGTAAGTTGGGATAGCAATAACATATAAAACAAAGTGTGTTGGGTCTCTGTATTTTGAATGGTTCAAGAGATACTGCTAGTGGTGTCCCATTAGTGGTTTAAATAATAACCACCAAACAAAATATGTTTACGATTTAAGATAGGGACTCACGCTATCAAGACAATTATTATCATTATATTAATAATTATTATGAATATATTATTAATAACAAAGAAGAAGAATAAATAATTTGAAGTTTGAAACTCGGGGCTCTTGCTTCGCAAGCCCAGTAATTATATTACACCATTCGAAACTGAACCTCCTATCTAACCATTAATCAAATCGCAGCCCATCTGTTGTGCTGTCTTTTCTAAAATGAATGTTTATCTATGTATGATAAGTGGGTCTGGTCTGGACTCGAGTAATCACCGCACGGTTATATTCCCATAAATACAGATATATGCCATTATATGCAATTTCTATAATATCCTGAAAATAGAGTGAGAAATAATACGCACGTGTAGTGCGCAACACTTATACCAAAACGATCTGTGTCTCGGGTCTTTCGTTCTATCTCTAACAAACACGCAAGCGCAGACATGCACAAATGCACGCACGCCACTACCGCTCTCTTACTTTCAGGCGTATGCACACTGGCCCACGAACACGCATTTACTGGCAGACCAATCACACCAGAGCGCACACACACCACACACACCGGGACACACACGCACGCACACTTTCCCTTAGCTGTGCTTTTGTGTTTTGTCAGAATTAATGAGAAAAGTTCCCTTGCCCTAGGGGTAATTAGTGTCCTTGGAGTTAAATAAGCTAATACTTAGACACCTCTCTGGCACAAGCAATTATGTTTGTGTATTGAATAATTGATTCAAAGAGGGGGGAAGGGCTGCTAATCAGATCTAAGCATAATGAATTGATTTAATTAACAGGGGAATCCGAGGGTCTCTGGAAACTGTGCGCATTTATTCAGTAGCAGGAGCGAGTGCAGCACATAAATTGGGAGAGAAAGACAGTGTGAGTATGCTTTTAGCAGTTGTCAGGTCTGGAATTGGATTTCTTCAATATAGTTACAGTTTCGGAGCAAATGAGAACGGGAAGAGAATTTTACAGCGCGGAGAGATCTGTCGTCTAGTATAAGCTTTTGATCCGAGTACAGTTACACATTCAGTAGATGTTATTGCTTTTCATTCCTTCTTGTTTTCGTATGGAAATTACGAAGACCAACCAACATTGTTTTACCGGTGTAAATTGCAGTTGCGGTTTAGTCCGGAGAGGCAATTTTATATGTTTAGCGAAAGCAAACTGAGCACGGGCACCGCTCTTTCTTTCATCGAGAAATTATACCAGTAGAATAACATTCAACCCTGCGTACATTTTACAAAGATTTCCTTTACTAAACCAGATAAAAGCCAAGCGTTCTTGCAATTTAGGTTCGTTAAACGCATAAGGAAGATTTAGTCGCTTTTTCAAAGCCCATTTCCAGGAGAAGAATTGAGCACACCGACAGTAGAAGCCTGCTGGAGCCGAGAACGGATCGCCTGGAGCCGGACTCCTCGTTCCTCAGGACGATGGTGTTGGACAAGGAAGAGGGTGAGCAACATCCCCGACAATGTGGTATTTCTTCTGGGTGTCACATTTAACAATGTTTGTTTTTGCAATGGGTACCCTTGAATAGCCTACGTTACAATATAACCCAGATGCCCCGTCCGACGAAGACAGACTGCGTGTAATAGACTAGTGTTTGGATAGATACCCGGTGGTTATCATTATTCGCGTATTTTGGGTGGTGGATAATTTGGCTCACTTTACTTCCAACAACAACCATTTGCCAAGTTTTCCGCACACATATAGACACGGTTGCCTAATTTAATGCACATATTAGGGTACATATTGAGAGAAATGTTGAGTTTAATGTTTATAATAAATTACTTCTCATGGTGGGTAGGGTATTGCAACCGTAGCATCACAACGCGCTGTAAACGTGTCCCTATGTTAAGTTATCCTCACGTTCTCTGAAGTTATAGAATCAGCCCTTTGACATCAGCACAGGCTACAATATGACATCGAGTGCTTTTAACTTGATTGCAAATTATGGATAGTACTAGGCAATACGGGTTGCGGTTTCCTTTCCTTATTCAGTACTTTGGAAGTGTATAAGTTATACAGTCGATTTGAAAGTATGTTGGTTAATGAGTGAGGTAACCCAAACCTGCCTGTCCTGGCATCCAATGTTGTGTGTAAATGTATACCTACATAGTTCACACAATACAACCAAATATATACGTTTTGCTATTGTGTGTGTGTGTGTATGTATAAATATCATTTAAAATAAAAAGAAATCTGAGGTAAATGTGAAGTTGGATCCCTTTTAAGAATTTCTAAGAGTAGGCCTACTATAAAAAGTACTTTTGTCACTGATGTATAACTGGTGTATGGTGTGGGCTCTACCTTCCCTCACAGCCTTCAATGACCTAAAATAGGCTATTCTTTTTTGTAATCTCTCAGAGAATATTGTCATCACACATTTGGTTTTAGCCAGAGGCCTTCCCTCTGAAAGTAATGGCTTGCATTTGCAACCCATTATTTATGTTTGAAAATGGATATTTAATATCTCTTAGCTGAGCATCCTTTCACTTACCCATCTAAAAACCAATAAAGGGATTGCCGTAGAAACATAAATTGGTCTGTCTAGCTGAATCCATGTTGTGCTAATGTACCCAGATTAACTCAACTGTAAATCGTCTCCTTTAGATGTCTGTCTTGCTAAAAGTTCCCTATATGATTCATGATTCAGATTGCTTTTAACAGCTATTGGCTAAGCAATATGGTAAATGTACAAGGTGATGCAAATGGCATTAGAGAGAAAGGATGCACAGGAGCATGTAATGCAGTCAATACTACATTAACTACTGATGCCCAATTACAGAACCAGGGAGAGTGGCTTTTAGGAGCATTAGGACTTGCAGAAAAGCTGAGATCACCTGCTGCTCATTGCCTAAAAGCTTCACCCTTTGCTTGCTGGGGCAAACCAACTGCGCTGGCATTTTGGCAGGGACGGGGAGAGGAAAGCTGCTTGGATCTTTGCTCTGTTATGCCTACTGCAGGCTGTTAGTGCTCCATTGGCTCCGAGGATATTCTATGCGTTTAACTGTGGCCATATTAAACATACAGCTATGTAGCCTGCTGTACAGAAAAAAAGCCATAATCTGTGTGTGCGCGCGTACTTAGGTTTCGATTCTGCCCATTAGGAAACTAAATCTGGCACACCACTTGGTAAAAAAAAAGTATCTAAACCATGAATTAAATGCACAAATGTATTTTACATCTTTCTGTTACAAATATACCATTCAAAACATGCTGTTCGGTAACTTACCACTTCGGGCAGCAGAGCTTAGACGGGGATGTCTATATACTATGAGGAGGAACTGCAACAATACAATTGCGGGACGTAATGTCACATATTAACAACAAAGTAAATGGACAATCCCGGGTCTATCAGTCGTGTGCTCGCTTCGTCTGGGTCTACTCTCATGTCCCTCACCAGGCGGCTTACTTATGCAGTGTTTGAATGCTACATTTTGAGGTCTAGCTCTGTAAGACTAATTGTGATTCATCAGGTAGACAGCAGATGGTCGCAAACTGTAATTAACTTCAATAAATCATCATAACAGTCATTGGGATCCTGAGACCTGATGAACCGGAGGTCTTCCAACAAGAATCGTGGGACAGAGATACACTAACCGCTCAGACCTTTTCATAGAGCTGGTAGGCCTTTGTTGCCAATGTGGCTTTCAGATATAAAAAAGAAGTTGGCAAATAATTCATGGCACGGTCATATTTGTTGGTTTTAGGATTAGTATAAAAGGGGTATTAGTGACAAGGCAACATGATTTGTGGACTAAAACGGCATAAAACCTTGTGTGGCACAAAGACTGATAACTTAACAACAGAAATGGCCAGCTACAGCAATTTTGTTGAACAGAGGGGTTGGATCATATTATTATTTCATATTAACCCGTTATATACTTGTAATAAACAACTATTAGATACCAGGAGGCAAACGAACCAACATGCTAATATAAAGTATTTTAGGGCTGTGTTCCTACAGACGGCACAATTCTTTTCCAACAACATAAATAAATCTAGTCTCATGAATGGAAAAAGACTACCTTAAACGTAGGCCATCTTATATTCATAAATCGGGTGTTAACATAGACGTTTTGCTTTGCATAATTACATTTTTCAAACATTTTTTCAAAAGAGAACATTACAACAATTTGTTTGTAATATAATCACCTATTTGAGGTGCATATCAAAACTTCACATTTGTGTTTATTCCATGCGTTTAGTAAATCAGTCAGTAATGTAATTTCAGTGTGTAGCTTCACCATGTGTCAGTAATGGACACAATTCATTTAATATTAGTGATATAAAATAAAGAAATGTAAGAGTGTTTTGTAGGCAGAAGGGTGCATTTGCCTATTGACTTTTGCTGTTATTACGGTTTACCACTAGTAGATAGAAAATGTCAACAGTTCGCTAAACGTAGTGGTAATAACAGTTAACATACTTTTCCCCATAAATTCAGCCTGATATGAGAATGGTACGAAAACAGGAAGTCATGCTGAAAGCTGAGCAACTTGCCTTTCCATCACCGCCTTCCGATCTTTGGTGTGACTTAGTGTCCTGGAATTATATTTTCATTATATTTAACCTATTAAATGATTCATTGTAATATATGAGTTAAACAAGACAACAACAGAGTTTTTCCACAAGGACCCTCTGGTTTATATTAGATACACCCCACACCCTGAAATATAAACAAAAGTCCCCAAAATCCAGCAATAAACATTGATTTTATGTGTCACGTTATTCGTTTTGCCAGATTTCTAATCATATTAAATACATTGGAAAAAATTAAAGGAAACACAACTTTTGATATGATGACAAACAACCCAACATCTGGGTTGTCTCATCCAGTCAGATGAGCAAATACAAATCACCTGATTTTTTTAGTAAGCAAGTGATGCACAGCAATGCCTGTACCATCAAATCAAAAAGCAGATACAAGTCACAGGATCTGGTAAACGGTAGCAAACGTATGATAGCGCGTGATATTTTCAGCAACGTACGACATGCCTCGTATATGCTCTGTGATTGGTCAGTATACATCTGAATTCTCAGGCTCATTGCAACAAGTACTGACAGTAGAAACACTAATTCTCAACACAGTGGTTGAAACCGATGCGCTTGGCATCCACAGACAAATTGGTTTACAGTCTCGAGAGAAAAATGTCAAATAATATCTTAATCTCTAATCGTAAATACATCATACCACCACAGTTTATTAGAATTAAGAATCTACATCTGAGTGTCTGGATTCCCTTACGCGTGCCCCTTTATTTTCCAATCATGGAAAGCAGTTGTGCTCTTTAACTCTAATAATATTGTGAAATGTGTGCAATTTGTTTTGTTTGAATAATCAGAACTTTTAAGCTTTTAAAGAGTTAATGATATTACTTGCAAATAGTTAATTACTCAAAACGACCCATTAACTGTATACAGTGGTTAACAGATGGAGGGTAGCTGGGCCCTCAACAGGCAAAGCAAATGTACTGCAGCATGTTTTTGACCACCTGTTTTCATGAGGGTATTTATTTGTAAAGAACGTAAGTTTACTGTGATGGCCTGAGTTTTATTGAAACATTTTGGGGTCTGATGCCTCACAAGGATCTAGGAGGAACCGACTTTGTTTCCCACTTTACAAATCTTTATTGAGAAACTAGGATACCGATCAATTTCTTCTTTGGATCTAATACGTTTCAAGTTCACATGGACTTTCAGCTGGTTTCTAACAGATGTAACCGCATTCATGGGGCAGAGGTCTTTACCATTTCCTTATGTATGAACTGTGTTTGGATTTGGTTGTATGTGAAAACAACGATGGAACCACTTGCTCATATCACGCTCATTAACTAAGTTGTCTGTCCGTCTCACACATTCTGTTCCTTGCCAATAACTAACTAAGAACTGCACTGACAGATTGAACCCAGTCTGAATAAAATCTGGTATTCTGAAGGTGTGTAGTGTGGAAGCACCACATCCTGAAATGACATAACACAGATATCTGTGGAAATAAATGGCAACACCTGCCCCAAATATTCCAGGTGAACATTTTTCCCCCCTATAATATTACGTTTCCAATTGACTTCTAATTCTAGTGGAAAAAAGCAATTCAGCCATTTTCTTTCCTTCAAGGTATTAGAGACTATCAGCTGCAGCAGAAATAATTGGGTCCTCATTGTAGACATGTCTTTGGCTGATCATTCGCATCACTGGGCTTTCTAAGAACATGGGCTGAAGAGAAAACCTCCAATCCTCAAACCTGATGATAAATTCCTGGTTACCTTTGCACTTTAATTTACGACCCCGCGAGCGGCCTGTCCAATGAAATTTGTACATTCATAAAGCATGTGATTGAAAAGCAATGTTTCAAATGAATACAGGGCCGTGATCTGTCTGCTGCTCTAATAAAACTTGGGCTTCAGGCTCCGATTTTTATTTTGAAATAATAAGAATTGCTTCATTCTTTACCAGAGTTGCCATGGTAATTCTGTCTTGTAGCGATGGTATATTGATTTAGAAAGTGGACAGCAATATTTCTTTTCGGTTTTCCCTTTCCGCGGGTTGATTTCTAATTTCCAGTTTGAGATTACTTTTATACATTTGTTAAGTCATTTCACTTTTCTTCCTCAGGAATGTAGTTTTCTTTGTATTTGCTGTTTTTTCATCTTATTGGCCTGTTCTTACTATAAATTAAACTTGCCAATATTGAAATTGTATCTTTTTTCTTTGCCCTAGGCCCTAAACATTGCTACAAGTCATTTATACACATCATATTGTGTGGTCACAAACCGTTATTATGCTTCTTTGTTATGCCTCCTGCTTTCTTTATGGCAACATATCTCTTTGTTTTCTCTTGAATACCTTCCCAGTAACGTGGGGATTGCTGACGTATAAGTGGACAGATGTCTGATAAACCATATGTGTTCAAATAATGTCCTATCATGCTACTATTGTAAACTTGAATGAGTCACTGTTTTCACTAACAGAAGGGGCATTTTGCAATGGCTCAAATAGGTATGGTACAACATACAAAGGGATATCACAACAAACACAACCTCCTGACATTAAGTAAGTAATTGTTTTTGCAGAAATAATACACTGTTCAAAAAATTTAGGAAACAAAAAATCATCCCAGTATAACACCAAGTAAATATAAACTTCAAGAATATCAATGTCACCTGTTTTGGGACAAATAAAAGTGACAACAGGTGAACTGGAGAGGCAACAGCAAGACAACCTCCAAAAAGAGAATGGTTTTGCAGGTGGTGCCCACAGACAATTGCTCACTCCTTATCCTTCCTGACTGATTCTCTTCTAGTTTTGAGTTTTGCTAGTGTCTTTGTCACTACTAGTATCATAAGGCGGTACCTGTTTCACAGTACAGTCTCAAGTGCATGGAGGAGATACCAGGAGATGGACCATTACGTGAGGAGAGCTGGACACGGCCATAGAAGGACATAAACACAACAGCAGGACCGGTATCTGTTCCTTTGTGTGAGGAGGAACAGGAGGAGCACTGCCAGAGGCTTCCAAAATGACCTCCAGTGGGCTACTAGTGTGCATGTTTCTGACCATCGCGCAGAACGCTGCGTGCTAGCCTACGGTACCCTGACTGCTGTTAGGTAAAGGGATGACATTTTCAAACCCATCGTCAGACCTTATGCTGGTACAGCGGGCCCTGGGTATTTCCTGGAGCAGGACAAAGCCTGGCCTCATGTGGCTAGAGTGTGAAGGCAGTTCCTGGTTGACGAAGGCATTGTGGCCATTGACTGGTCCTCACGTTCTACAGACCGGAATCCAACTAAGAACCTCAGGAATATATTCTGCAGAGTTAATGAAAATGTTGTCAATTAAATATTGTCTCCTTCAGAATTGAAAATTGATATGTGGGGAAGATGTTTCATTAAATGAGAGATGCTACTAGCACCTCTTCCTGTTGCGCAAATGGCTGCACTCATCAGGGTGGCAAACTAACTCAATGATGCACTCCCGAGCTGTTAACGGATCTCTTTATCATCTCCACACACTCTACGCGTTGATTCAACTTTTCCCAACAAACACATCTATTTTATTATGGGAGAACGACAGACGATGCCTACGTTTCTGTGGCCCTTAATCCTGACCTACACTCACCTCTGTTTTATAAAGGGACAAGATGGTGAGGTAGGGTTGAGGGGGTTCAAAATGTCAGTAAACACAAAACTGTCTAAAGCTCCAAGGACGCCTACTCCATCACTCCCAACGTTACACAGAAAACCTTTTACAAGATCCTCCAACATGCTGACACGCTGAGATGAATCGTCTTTTTAGACCTCCTTTAAAAACATTTCAAAAGAACCGTGTTGCTCACCTTTGGTCTTAAGACGAATGCTGACACGCTTAGTGTTAAGACACCCATCATATATACAGACTTAGTCTCTGACTTACACCACCCTACAGACACCCATCTGACTTACACCACCCTACAGACACCCATCAGACTTACACCACCCTACAGACACCCATCTGACTAACACCACCCTACAGACACCCATCTGACTTACACCACCCTACTCACAACCCTAATGACCTTTGACTCATCCAGACATTACGCTGCATCACATTTTGACTTTTCACATCTCTGTAATGGTGTCTCAAGCAGCCAAAAGCGAAGTGTCATTCTTGTGGATTTACTCATGTTTTTAGCACATACTGTACACTCTGCTAAGACACGCTATACAATTCTCTATTGATGATTTTACAGTAGGTGGGTTTTAATTTACTTTCCTATGGACGGAAAAGTATATACAATACAACTGACTCTTGTCATTGTAGCAGGACTCACTGACACTTCTCGCTGAAAGGTGGAATAGCCTCATCTGAGGTGGACTGCTTACACATATTCCCAAAGGCATGGAAACATACTCACAGACAAACACAAACACACACACACACCATGTTTTTGCCTCTTATGTACAGCAGGCTAAATAATTGTGTGTTTAGTATTGCAACAGATAAATTTATACAATACATCCCCTGAGCCAATGGAGCACTAACAGCCTGTAGTAGCCATAGTTGATCACAGATCCAAGCAGCCTTTTCCCTTCACATCCCTGCCACAATGCCAGCGCAGTTGGTTTGCCCCAGCAAGGTTTAAGCTTTTAAGCAATGAGCAGCCAGTGATCTCTGGTTTTCTGCAAACCTGAGAATGCCTACTTTGCAAATCACCTGCTTTCGTAAATACATAGACACACCATCTATATGCCGAGTTAATGCAGGTTACCACACTCTTCTCCATTACATTGCAGCTCTCCACAATGTTCATTTATATATTTACCATCTTCCTTCACTCTCTATCACATTCTGGTGTCACTTGGTCATTCTGCAGGGTTCATTTCAAGCTCTATTTAACTTTAAAAAGACACCGATATAATCTTCTTTTATCTAAGTTTTTCTTTAAACTTGTCTCCAAAAGCATTTGAGAGTTTAAAACTTGTTGTACAAGATAAAATAAAGGAAACGCCAACATAATGTCTTAAGAGTCACTAGAGCCTCTTCAGTCAGCTTAGGCATTTATAAATGTGTCTGGAACTCTATTGGAGGGATGCAATTCTTGCGGCATTCTTACAAAAATATCAGTTTGTGTTATGTTGCTGTAGTAGCCTGTCTCAGGCACCACTCTGGAATATCTTATAGATGTTCAATTGGATTGATCTGGTGACTGAGGCTGCCATGCAATATTATACAACATATGCAAGTCAAACAGTCTTTGTCACTAAAGCTTTTAGCAAACATTACACAATCACCCTCTTTCAAAGTCACTGAGATCTCTTTCTAGTCATGGTAGTCAAAATAATGGGAAAATTGGCTTTTTCAGTACTATTATACATGACTATAAGCATGAAGAGGTTGATTTACAAACATTCGGAAAGCATCTGCTTTCAATGTCATTTGTATTCTTAATTTGTGTCCTTTCGTCTGGAATTTGTGTGTAACCAATAGATTGGGGTTTTTATGTTATGTTTACTTGCAAATGTAGTCTTGAGGAAATGTCCAAAATGGTATACGAAAGATATAAAGGCGTACAAAAGGAAGGCTGTTTTTTTTTTTGTCGAATTTTTATAGGCTAGTGATCGCTGTAATGAATCATTTATGTGGAAATTGAATACAGCAGCATAATTGGACTAGTGTCTGTTTATGCATGCATGTTTCCATTTTAAAACAAATTGATCTGCTATTATGCCTATTAACTGCAAGACCTTGTTAATTCCCTTCTGAAATGGTCCCCTGATACGTGTTTGTGAATGTTGCTTACTTGCTGTAAATAGAAGGCTGTTGATGTTGCAGGGCAACGGTGGGCAACTGGATTTTACAGCAAACCAATTTGTCGGATTTCATGGTGGGGCCAAACAACTATATTTCATTTAGTTTTTTTGTAATGAACGCAAATAACTACAAAAGGGAGTTAGTGGAAAAAGAACATTAATTCATCCTCTGATTAAATTTAGACACAATGTCGGTTGTTTTATTTGGGAATACTAAATTACTTTAATCTTTAACAAATTCCTGGTGATTTCTAGACACACAGTGACTTGCAGGCCTCTTATTTGCCAACACTTGTTGAAGGGTTTTCTGACACTTCAACCTCTGTAACAGTAAATACACTGCTCAACAAAAAAAAGGGAACATGTAATTATCACAGTATAACACCAAGTCAATTCAAGTTCATGGATTTCAATCTGTCCAGTTAGGAAGCAAAAGTGATTTTGAATCAATGTCACCTGTTTTGGTGCATTTTAGTGACAGCTGGTGCATTGTCGAGGCAACAGCAAGACAAACCCAAAAAGGGAATAGTTTTGCAGGTGATGGCCACGGATAATTGCTCTCTTCTTATCCTTCCTGACTGATTCTTCTCTAGTTTAGCTTTTTGCTGGTATCTTTGCAAGAGAACAACAGAATTGTCAGGTCGTTCGTTGTTGCCCAGGTCACTTCACAGATGAGCAGGTTCACACTGAGCCCACGAGACAGACGTGAAAGAGTCTGGAGACGCCATGGTGAACATTATGCTGCCTGCAACATTATCCATCATGACCGGTTTGGCAGTGGGTCAATGATGGTCTGGGAAGGCATTTCCTTGGAGGCTTGCACAAACCTCCTTGTGCAGCCAACAGAACTTTGACTGCTGTTAGGACCTCATGTGGCCAGAGTGTGTAGGCAGTTCCTGGATGACCATGACTGGCCCTCACGTTTCCCAGACCTGAATCCAATTGAGACCTCAGGGACATCATGTATTGGTGCATCCTACTTCACCAAGTATTGCCACGGACTGCCCAGGAGCACACTGATGCCCTGATCCAGGCCTGGGAGGAGATCCTCCCTAGGACACCATCCACCATCTCATCAGTAGCATGCCCAGATGTTGTCAGGGGTGCGTATAGGCATGTGGGTCCATACACAGTACTGAGTCACATTGTGACCTGCCATGATTAAATTCAAGCAAGTTGGAGCAGCCTGTGATTTCAATCCTTTTTCTTCGATTTTAAATCCAGTCCTCAATCGGTTAGTGATTTTGGTTTCCATCGACTGTTGTCACGTCATTTTGTGCTCAACATATGACACAAGATTTTTAGTTTAGTGAGCCATGTACAATAATGTTGGCAATGTTCTGATACATTTTTTGGAAATGGAGCATTTTTGGCTGCCTGACCTTTTTTATGTAAATTCCAAAGTATGAAGCGAATGCAGCGAGCAGAGGATGCTGATCAACAAGAACTGCAGCTGAGCAATATGGATACAAATCCCCACTGATTCATTCTGAACCAAACAAGTTATGAATAGAACAACACTGTCAATGTCAACAATTCGTTTTATTTAAAATTCTGTACAATTATTTACATGTTTTATATCCATCAAGTGTCTCTGAATAGTGCCCAGTTATATTGAACTTTACATTTCTATGGGCTAAATGTACTGTGGGCTATTATAATATATATTATGAGCTATATCAGCAAAATAGTTGTGGTAAGTGATTGGAATGGTCAGTTCATCGCCCCAGCTCTTACACCAACCACTTACACCAACAGAAGTAAGCTACTTCAGATACAGAAAGCATATACATTTCTTTTATTCAGGCATCAGAAGATTGTTCAAATTTGGATATTCTTAAATTATGTTTTCTTTAAGTGACTAATTAAACAGTAAGTCACATGAATGACTGGTCAGGTGTTTCACAGACAAACAGCTTTATAGTATTTCAGTCAGCATGCATTTGCATGTTCTGTGTTATGATCAACATATTGACTGAAAAAAAAAATGTATAGGCCATTGACTATATAATAGCAGAGCTAAATGGTTAAGCAGAATGCTACACGTTATATGGGAGCCAACTTGTAAAGAACCAACTAATATCCTATTGGTTTAGGGGACATTTCTAAGGTACGCCCTTTAACGCCAAGGGGAATAGCAGACAAAATAGCAAGTGAGATGATCCATGCATGGTACTGAGTCTGTCAATCATGCCGTTTGACGGTCGATGTTTGGATTATTGCTAGCTAGTTTGGCATTCTATCTAAAGTTATTAAACATGTGTTTCAGGATTCCAATTTTGTATTCCCTACAGTGCCATGGAAAACCTTACCTAGTGAACAAACACATTTGGTAAATGTGTCCTTGTTAGGTGGTTCCCAACTGACTGACAGATGTATAGATTACTAAAAAGGTTGCTAGTTGGCTACTAGCAGGATGTGGCTTATATGTCAAAGCAAAATATGTCCCAACAGCTCGCTTTTCAAGTCCTTATCATCCAGAGTATTAATCCTTTGCTCAAAAGAGATGCCTGTATTTTAGTTTTGAGACACAAACTATTTAAGTTATTTCAGATATTTCTAATACCCTTTAGGATTAGCATACTTCTGTTTTTGTGTGGTGGAAAAATGCAGATGTCTAATTGTATCCTTCAATCAAATGTTGTATATTTATTCAGAGAATTTTCAACAATTTAGAGTAACAGGATGCTATTTTGAAATCTAATTATGTCACATGAGAATCTTAACCATAGAAATATAACTAAAATGAAGTCAAGAATTTGATTTGAGTCCTTGTATTAACTGGTCAGACACGCACACACACTCACAATTTCACTCCTTACGTCACAGATGTCCCTGGACTAGTCAAGTCAATAAACTAGTAGCCATGTAACCCAGGAGTTACAGATTTAAAAATGAATCTTGAAGAATAATGACCATCATATCCGGATTAAGCTGTTATCATCAATAAATAACTCCTACACTTCAGCCAGTAAACACATCACCTCCACAGTAGGTCAAATGCCCCGCTTACTGCAAACACTACCGTCTGTGTGTGAGCCACTTTGACAGACACCCTGTTTGGTTCACCAAAAAATCCCAGGTTCAGGGGCCTTCGAGGCCCTGCTCTCCTACCGTAAATCCAACCTGGCTCATTATTTACATCACAAGGATATAGACATAGTCTATATTATAGACAGTAGGAGAGCGGGCTTCTTTAAATATTGTCCAAGGCCTATTCCCCCAAACAACAGCCCCCTGTGGTGAATTTGCATTATTCCACATTAAATGCTCCACAGTGTGGGGTTCTTTTTTCCCTCCGTTTTCGACTCACAGCGGTCCCTGAATAGCACACCTGTCTACTGCCATATCCTTTGAAATAATAAGTGTGCTGTAATTGCAGGGGAGTGGGATTTCATACATCACTTCCTAACCTTGGGAGTAACACAAACTTCAGAGGGCTACATTTATGCCTCTTGAATGTATTTTTAATGTGGGCTAAAATGTGTTTGGGCATTATTCCGTGCTGAATGGCAAAATGCGTCCGTGACAGGGCTAATGGTTACATTTTGCCAGGAATCATGAAGTGGCAGATAAAATTGTCTCCTTTATCAACTCTGAAAAGATCTGGTTGGAGAATAGATGGATTTATTGCCTTATTGAAATGCTAATGCAATCTGTAAAAAAAATGAATTGAATTCAGACGTATGAAGATGCATTCATCGTCCAGGTTATTGACAGCCTCCCTGGCAAGCACAGTTATGGAACTGGTGAGCTACCTTGCTCAGAAAACTAGCCTGATGCAGGCTAATTTAGCCTTGCGTGAAGAGCATGGAGTTAGCCAGTACAGAACAAGCTTAACAGCGGGTGAATTAAAGTGCTAAATAAGGAATGAAGCTGATTTAGCTTCAGTTTAAGACCCCTAACCTATCTCGGCACTAAAAAACATTTGACACTGTAGGCCCTCACCAGAACCAGCCTGATAGCAGCCCCACAGTTGATTGGCTAGAAACAAGGTAAAGCACCTCCCCCTCTTCTCTCTCATCCAACCCTCAACTTGTTCCCCTGATCTTGCCTCTTCTGAAGTTTTTTGAGGTCTTGCAGCTAACCCTGCATAACGAGGGTTTGGAGCGATGGACATTTCTCTATTTTCTTTTTTCTCTCTTTTGAGGCAGGGCTGTCGACAGCTCACCTTCCAAAGCTGTAATCTCACCATGCTTGTGAACAACCAAGTGTTGGAACAAGTTGCCTTCTGTAATAACTTGGAATCCCTGCCAATTTCTGGTCTCAAAATAAGCAGTCACGAATTTAAATTAGAACGTTGTTGCATATCTTTGTGATACATTTCTTTTAATTAACCCCATGTGAATAAATTAAAAATAATAGGGGGTGAAAATGTGGAAAAAAAACACCCTAATGAAGTTATCTGTTAATTGGGATCGCCTCTGCAGCCAGAACTCCAGTGAGTAACGGGCAACAGGAGTTAACAATGTGTTCTGCAAGTATCCCTGCCTCCCCAGAAAATGGCCCAGGGCCTTCGTGCCGACGTCCAAGTGTTAGAAATGCACCTCTGACGTGATGGAAATGACCCGCGGCCCGGAGAAAAGGCAGCCCTGTTCCAGGCCGCTCTGCCGAGACTTCCCACGCCGCGCTTGAAGCCGGGCCAGTGTTATTGCAGCCCTAATGCGGGCGCCTCATTTGGAGCGGATCAGGAGTAATTATGGCGGGGGGAAGTGGCTGCCGACCACGGGGGTCAGGACACTTGTAACACGTGAAAAGAGCAATTATTTCAGGAGACAAAACCCTCCCTTATCCCGGGCGGGGCCGGGGTCAATGGAAGGGACGGCTGGGCTCCGTTTCACCGGGGCTTATTAGCCACAGCAGGCTGCAAAGTTTGCGAGAGGGCAACTCGTTAATGAACTGCCTCCTCCTCCTCGTCGGCGGCACCAGGCCCGTCTCTCCCCACTTACCCGGGGTGTTAATTATGTCATCATCTGAGAATCCCATCAAACACTTCTCCCAGACCCAAGTATTCTGAATATGTGGTCGTGGTGTACTGTAGCACTGTCCCATCAAGACGGCCCACGGGACTAGCAGGTCCGTCCTGACCTGTACTGTAGCACTGTCCCGTCAAGACGGCCCACGGGACTAGCAGGTCCGTCCTGACCTGTACTGTAGCACTGTCCCGTCAAGACGGCCCACGGGACTAGCAGGTCCGTCCTGACCTGTACTGTAGCACTGTCCCGTCAAGACGGCCCACGGGACTAGCAG
>JACXGK010005448.1:0-33003 GCA_016801125.1 Novumbra hubbsi | reverse complement strand
CAACAGGAAGCCCCAATTAGTTCTCTGTTCTATCCCTGCGTGGAAATGACAGTGAACCCGTATATACGAAAATTACATTTACTACCAAAATCACTATTAAATTCAAGATGTTATTAATAAAACGGGATTGTTGCCAAGATTTCCTGGTCGGACCTTTTCTGTCTCAAATACCAGATTTGAACAATTCGCAACCCTAACATTGGGAAGTAGCAGTCAGCTGGTATTCTGTCTACAATGTAATGGCCAGCACAGTCACCGGATCTCAAACTTCTGGAGCTGTTGTGGGAGCAGCTTGGCTGTATGGTACAAAGGAGGCCCATGAAGCCAATCCAACTTGTGGACCACCTGGTGCGCCGCAAAGGAGGCTCAGGACCCTGGGTCTTAACGCCTCCCTTTGCAACTGGATCCCGGACCTCCTGACAATTAGACCCTAAGTGGTGAGAATGGACAACCTCGCCTTCTCTGCACTGACCCCGAGCATCCGAGCCCCATGTAAATGACTTGGCTACATAGTGCTATGACAACAACCTGTCTTTTAATGTCTGCAAGACTAAGGAGATGATTGTGGACTTCAGGAAGTGGCAGAAAGAGGATCCCGCCCCCACACACATTGAAGAAGCTGAAGCAGAAAGAGTCTCCAACTTCAAGTTCCTCAGTGTGTTCATCAGGATGACCTCACCTGATCCAGGCAAACAGACGTTAAAAACTGCCCAAAAGCACCTATACTTTCTAAGGAGACTTAAGTTAGGCATTTTTGCAAAAACTAAACTTTCACAGATGGTGAGAATCCTCTCAGGCCACATTACTCCCTGGTACCGCAGCTGCCATCTCCCATGGCCTGTTCACACTCCTGCTGTCTGGTAGACGTTTTCGGAGCATCAGGTCAAGCAGTTCCAGACTCCTCCACAAGAAACACTTATCTATTGATCCCATGCTACACATGCTTTGGTCACTTTCTATGTACATTCATGTATATTAACCCATTTTAATGTATCAATGTATAGGCACTGCAACACATGTTTATGATATTTAAGATTCCAATTCAATCTGTGAATGTTCACATTTCTACATTTGAAATTGGTGCTAGTCACTATTGTTATGCATATTTTAGTCTTTTCTGTCATAATTTTTTGTTTCATATATTTCTTAATTACTATGTAGATCTCTTCAGATTACCACAAAAGAATGGCAACTAGAATGTGAAAGGTCCGCAAGGCTGTAACTGTTACAAATGGTGGATTGACAAAGGTTAAGTTTGAAGTTTCTGTAAAAAAACATTGTTGCTAACCTTGTAAATTACTATATTTCCTATTCATTTTTACAATATTTCCTATTTAAACTCATTTCATGTACATTTTCATGGAAAACAAGGACATTTCTTACTGACCCAAACCTTTTTAACAGTAGTGTGTATTTTTTTTAATTATTATTTATGACAGACAGTTAAGGGTACTATGGGCTGTGTCAGTGTGAGTTGATTTTAACACGTAACAGCTGGCCAAACTGCAGCCTTCCCTTCTTTCATAATGGCCTGCAGAGCAAATGACCCTGCAGGCATAACCAATCCAAAACAACCAAGTCTGATTGGTAATGGAAGACCAAGCACTGTCCTGAAACACAATCCCAGCTACCTGGATGGGTCAGAATGGGCTTTTCCTGTTTTTCTTGTTCATTTACGCCAGTTTCACCAAGTGATCTGTGTTGTTACACATCGTAAAGCCAGAGGATTGGGAGGGGGGGGGGGCGAAATTGGTGCTTTTGTTAGGGAGCAATTGTTCATAGTCGTTACCCAGACTGGCAAGACATTTATCACCCAGTGCAGACGGTTGCTGATACCCTCACCACATGAGCTAACACCCAAGAGTATAGGGGGAAAAAAATAAACTTTTGTTTAACTATTTCAAATACAATTCCAAAAAAGAAGAAAAAAAGCAGCTGTTATATTTTGGACCAGGTACACCGGCTGCTACTAAGTTGCTGGAAAGATGATTCTCAGTCCTTGTAAACCTTAGTGATAGTAAATATCAGCAATGTTTCTGTGATGGGAAAACGGATTGCCTTTATACTTAGAAGGACTTCAGAACCAGACTTCTTACATCACGGTTAATTCCTTGCTAATAAACATTGAATGAGACAACATCATCAGACCTAACTCTTAAATTAGCATTATTACTTTTTTTATCTCCGATGCAAATCTAGCAACAAATCTTGTTAATCTAAATAAAACTTTGTAGTATAAAAACACTCAAAGGCCCCTGATTCACCAGAAGACTTTACTAAGCCCCTCCCCTTGCCACTTCCTCCTTTCACACCATTCACGCACCCCTCTCACCGCACCTTTCGAGACACTTCACACTTAAGTCTTTCCTTCTTAGCATCAATAGATCTGTAGCAGCTTGGCCATAATGAACAGGTTTTACACCTAGCCACGTCTCATCTCAAAAGCATCGCTAACGCCTTCCTCGACCC
Source organism: Novumbra hubbsi (assembly GCA_016801125.1). Lineage (NCBI taxonomy): Eukaryota > Metazoa > Chordata > Actinopteri > Esociformes > Umbridae > Novumbra > Novumbra hubbsi. Next base: position 30,534 of record JACXGK010005448.1, on the reverse strand, counting down.
TGTGAAATTTGATAGAGCCTATGGGTCTGTGAAATACGCTATTAGCACCTGCATACATTACATAGAACGCTGTTTTGGAATAATGTTCTGCATTCAACGATATCATCCCAGAACTACTACAAGACTAACTCTCCCAGCTGAACATGTCCTGCTCAATTTGTCAAGGGAATACCGAGTTCCAACAAATTTAGTTTTTTGGAAAATCCTTGGTCAAGTGGTAAATAAAATAGTTGCTGATATTTCACTCTGACGGATAGCTGAATAGCTGCAAAAGCTAGCCAGACAGCTATTTAGGTCGGTGCAATAATTGTCTTTAGCAACAGTAAATTCCTACCTAGTTAACTGACCAATAGATAATCGTAAGAAAATATAGCTATGTAACTATACATACACCTGTTGCCCAAATGTCTAGCTAACCCTAGATGGTCTGAGCCTTTTGGCTAAAACCCCACTAGTAGCTAATGTATCCTTTATCTATTTAATCAGTTAACAGAGTAAGAACAGTGATATAAAGAAATATATATAATCATATTCATGTCAATACAATTGTTATTTTAAATGGTGCTGAGGCAAGCTGCAATTCAGAAAGGGACAGAGAAATGTTTGTGCTTTGGTAGTGCAAGTAATAGATTTTGTTAAGCTAAGGCCTACATATGTTTTAAATACTTCTACTTTCAATCTTTGCTGTACAAAGAGTACAGCTATGATATGATATATTGATTAAATGTTGTTTTTATAGCCATGTGACAGCATTTAAAGATTAATATACACCCTAGGTAAATATGAACTTAAAAGGCTGTAAAAATGACTTTTGTAACAAATACCTGTGGTTCTGAAACTGTATATTAATTAATGGAAACTGACCACTGTTCAGTGCCAGTGTACACAATGAATGTGTGTGCGTGCGTGCGTGCGAAGAGTGAGTGTGTGTGAAGAGTGCAAGAGACTGTTGAGCCCAATATTCATGGGTGAACAGTGAGTAAAGGAAAGGTCTAAGCACTCATGGGGGACTCTGTAATGGAGGGGATGTCAACTCCAGTCTGGCCCATCGTTCAAGGAGCCAGATGAAATGGCTTTACAAACTTCATGACAACTGTTGCGAGATCTAGGGTATTGAAAGGCAAGCTTTAGATGATTTTAGTCTAACATACACTAGGTGTTGTTCATCTTGTTCAAGTGGAATGAAGCTCAGCTCAGTGGAATTTTAGTAAGATATAAAATGCATGTAATTTATTTTACAATGTGTTGCTGAAATTGCACTCATTGCACGTACATAGTTGTGACATGCAATCTTTTAATGGAATGTGAATTGTGTACTTTCAGGTTTAAATCTGAATGGAAGTTTTCTTGTTTTACCACTTCTACGTGGAAATACCCCCCAACAAAAGGGAGGGGTGTTTTGTCTTATGACGTCGGCAGTCTGGCAACAGACATGAATGCGTCTGTGTATAATATCTCCTATTGGTCTTTCAGTCACTGAGCTGGCCTGTGATTGGCCAGATCACAGCTCGAGCAGCTACATATGTCTGCCACGGTTTCCATTTTGTTGCAAATCAGATAGACTCGAGAAGGAAGTAGCCGTAAAACCATTCTTTACACCGTGTTTTACAATATTGTTGATAAACAATTTCTATATTCTCCATACAGATATTTCAGACGTCAATTCGAAATTTTTTGACGAAGGGCTTTAACCATCCAAGCCTGAGGAAGTCGGTAAGATCCCGTTTTCACACCGTTATGGTTCGATCTAGGTCTTTGTTTTGGTGCCATAGAGAAACGTACTGTTTGTGTCTAGCTAAACAAATCATTATGCATGTAACCCAACCAATGATAGACTAATGTTTACTAGCTAATATTAAATTATTGTTATCTAGGCGTGGTTTTACTACCCTTTTCTCAAAATGGCAGGCTACTGGTTTCGGTACGTAGTTAAGATGCATAGCTTTGTTCACGATCCGAGCTAGTTAGCTTGATCAATCGTCGACGCAACGGCTATGTGAAAATGGATTAGTCGATGTTTACGTAGCTAGTTAATTTCTTGAACATGCATTGAAGGTAGGGGTAGGTATTGTCAATATGTACTCGTATCAGTGAACGAATATCCGTTACTTGACCAATGTAGTTTAGCCTTTTGCAAAAGGTACAATTATGAATGTTAGCTACGCAGTAGCTGGTACTATTATTTATATTAACATTTTGTCACGTTGACGCTTTTGAAATTGACACGAGACAAATGTTATATATATATTTTTAAATGCTATTATTTAAATCGATCTCTAAAAGTCCTTTGTTTACTTGTGTTTAGTTACATCGGCTTCTTTGAGCATATTCGTGCGTCGACGTGAATTAATGTTCAGCTCGGCTTCACTGGAAAACAACGCTCATTGGCACATGAAAACTTCAGATCTTGCTGGACTTAAAAGTGCAGCGAGAAGTAGATCGAAGACTACTTTAAGGACCTGGAGCCCGATTGGAGAGGAGAAATTAAGGATCCACCTCTGCACATTCAACGTTCTAATCACAAAGAGGTGGGTACTGACTGTAATGGCCGCGGCGCTGTTTTTGCTTTCGGGTGGGGGAGGGGTTGAGCTATATGGCTGGTTGTTTTGCACGTAGCCCCGTTCTGTTCTTTGTTTTCGTCGACGCTTCGGAGACACCACATTTGTTTCAGCAGTATTTTACTTGCATTAACGGTCAAAAGTGTGGGTATTAATTCCAGCCTATTCATTATATCGTTTTTAGATAATAAAATAAAATAAACTTAACAATTGAAGGCAATGGAATAATGTTCCCACATGCTGAGCGTTTGCTTGCTGCTTTTCTTTTACTCTCCCATCTCCTCCCAAACACAGTTAGTGGGGTTGAGGTTGGGTGATTGTGGAGGCCAGGTCACCCGAGTCAGCACTCCCTATCTCTATTTGGTCAAAGAGCCCTGTGACATCCTTGGGGTTTTGGGTCATTGTCCTGTTGAAAAACAAATGATAGGCCCTCTAAGCACAAACCTAGGTGTAGTTAATTGTTGGTTTGAGGCCGGTTATTCCAATGGTCTGATCTTCTGCAGCAGAGGCAACTCTGGGGGGTTTTGTGTCAGGTTCTTAATATTCAGTGTTGACTTACTTTCGTGGCTTAATATACTGATGGCCTGTCGTTTGTGTTTTCTCAGTCTTCTGAATACCAACCATACCTTGTTATAACGCTGCAAATTGTCTCATGTGTTTGGAAAGAAAGTAAATCCATAATAAATGCATTGTAGGTGATTACCTCATGAAGCTGGTTGAAAGATTCAAGAAAGGCATGTATCTAGGCAATAAATAGATACTACAACAAAGTATGTCAATTGGTTGAACATTGTTCATGAGTTATTTTGTTGTTGATGTTTTGACTGTGGAAAATGGTAAATGAGTAGGCGTTCAAACTTTTGACTGGTACTATGTTTTTGATTGTCTTATTGCATGGCTTTACAGAGGACAATGTCTAATGGATAATATGTTTAATTGATACAGTTTTGTTTATTTTTTTAATAAAACCCATGTCTTTCCCCTGTCCAGGTGACACCTAGTGTGAGTACAGTATGGGAGGTGGAGAGAGGTACAACATTCCAGTGTCCCACCCGGAGCGCCAGCTGCCCAAGAAGAACCACCCGCTGGGCCGGGCCAAGCCGAGGGTTGTTCGCGATCAGAATGGCATGACGACAGTGGCCTCCTCCGGGGCGGCCGGGGGTCCTCATCACCATGGCCACCGCAAGGGTGCCGCCTACCCCTGGTTTCCAGAGGCGCGGCTGGCCGTGTCGACTGAGCTGAAAAACGCTTCCGTCTGTTTTGCCAACAACTATGATCAGAATTGGGAGGGCGCCGTGTCCCACCTGAACACACTTCTGGCAGCCCAGTGCGGGGGCCCGAGCTACGCCGGGGCCAAGTTCAGTGAGCCCCCTTCCCCGAGTGTGCTGCCCAAGCCCCCCAGCCATTGGGTCCCTTTGGGTACCCGTGACAACAGGGAGATGATGACCTTCCAGCTTAAGAGCCTCCTCAAAGTGCAGGCCTGACGCTGGACTCCCCATAACCTGACCGTTCGAAGCCAACGTGTGAACTAAGGCCCCCCTGAGGGCTCTCTCCTTCCTGGAACGCCTTGGCGCTGTAATAGACCTTTTGTGCTATTTTTAGATCTGAAATGAAGGGTGGGAGGCATGTTACAGGGAGATGTCTCTGCAAATGTTTGTCATCCTTTGTTTGTATTTTAAGAGGAACCGCAGCTATTACAGCGTTGCAGCCTTGCCGGCGGGGGAGAATGCTCTCATTGGAGTCGGTTTCTGCAACCAACGATGAACTGGATCTCCTTCATACTTTGTGCTGTTTTTGTTTTGTTCTCTTTGTTTTGGCCGTTATAGCAAGTCATTGGGCTTCTGTTCCCAAACTTTTATGGTTGGGTTCTGTTGTTATACACATCTCATTTACTGCCCATTTCTGTGGACAGACAATCTTTTCTTGGGCGCTTTAAGTTCTGTTCATTGTTAAGGAGTTCACCCCTGACAACTCGGTGCTGCCTAAAGCACAATCTACAATTGTAGCATATTTAGTTGACTAGGACCCAGACTTTTTTCCCCCTCTTGTTTTATGGGGGATATAAAACAACCAGCCACTTGACAATGTTCTGCAGGGAAATCGGAGCTGTCTTACAGTAGGGAATGAGCTGTAGTAGAGAGCACAGGTCACAAGTAGAACCTCAAACCCAAGTGTGTTGAGGCCATGGCAACCCGGGCCTTGGACTTTGAACTCCTGTACTTTTTTTATGGCGCTGTGCGCACTGCACTATGGGAGTTAAACTGGTCCAAGGCCTGAAGCTCTACCATAGCATTATTTTGTAAGTCCATTTGTGTTGTAGTTGCTCAAACGATGTACGAGTCTGTGTGTTAACCAAAGCAATGTCTTTAGCTGTAACGTTTTCGCCATCTCGCTTGCCTGTCCCAACGGGGTCACCAGTGCCATATCAACCACGCTGGCTTAAGCGGCGTGGGACGTTTGCTCCTCTGGGTCTCTGCTTTTTAAAAGCAATCAGTACTGCTATTAGCCAGTTTCTCTTCCCTACAGAAACCCCACGCGGCAAACAATGCGGAAGAGGGCCAGATTCTATGGGGGCGTGGGACTTTCCCTGCGTGACCTATCTTGCACGTCGTGGCTCTTGTTTGCCGTGTGGTGGGTTTCAACCGTGTGACGTGGACAGAGGATGCAAGGCCAGTGTTTACATTTGGATATGGGTCTCGGGTCGGCCATCCAGAAGCAATCTCCAGACACTCACTGCCTCCTGCGCCCTAGTTTCTTCTTACAGTGCAATCAAAATTGTTCTCATGCGTTACATGCTGAGATGCTCTTATCAGTGGGTGCGTAATGGACTATCTCTCCCTAGGTTCTGAGTTTCAAGAAAACCTTGGTCAAAGCTGCCATCTTTTTATTTTGTTTCCTTTTACAGAATGCGAACTGTAATGACCACCTTAAAGACAGCAAAACGGAGCTCACAAGTGTGAAATGTTAAAAGAAAAAGAGCCATGTAAATAATGAAATGTATAAAAAATACTTGTAGCATATGTACATTTTGCAGGGCGACTTTTAAAACCTGCTTGATAAAGTATTTTTAGTAATAACACTGAATGTATAAGTCATGCTAAGGACATGACTTGACTTCAAATGCTGAAGAATATTTTTGATAAAAAAATCTGCCTATTGCATTTCTCAATACCCCTGCACTGTGCTATATTGCCAGTGATCTTGCACATAATGTTTTTATTGTTTTGTATTATGCACAGTGTAGGGTAAAAGATGCTTTAGGTGCAAAGAAAAACCTAAAACTGACATTTGGCCTTTGAGGGGACTTACTGTATGAACTGTTCAAACCTTTTAGTTTTTTTGTTTTTGGTGTGCTAATGGTATTTTATTTTTTAAACTAATGGAACCAAGACATCCAGTGGTGGTCTAATTTCCCAAACCGATTTTAAACCCATTGCTAAAAAAAAACTTTTCTGTAGAGAATATCGATGGAAATCTGTATTTAGGCCAGAAGTGTGTTTACTCTGGGTCTGGGAAATTGAGTATGTCAACCTGACTGCTGACATAACCCAACATTTTGAAAGATGAAGTTGTTGAACCAACTGATTTGTTTTGATTAGGTAATGGATACTCAATTGTTTTAAAACCACCTTCAATCATCTGCTGTTCTTCCGCCAGCAGGTACTTGAACATGGCTTTGTTACTTAGCTCTTATTTTATGTAAACTTTTTTTGTGGATCAACCAATGTATTTTCCCCCATGGTTTTAACCATTTCATACATGTATGTCTCTTCGTCCTAAATTTGAAACAGAGGTTTCTGAACAAATTGGCTGTTAATTAATCCCAAATGTGTAATGTCACCACTGAATACGAAATGTACCCAATATCCAGATTTGATTGAATTAGGACAACAAACTCAAGCACTGTTTTAATTAGAAAAAGAAAAAAAACAAAGAACCAAATAAAATCCTTTCCCTCCCCCTACATTGTTTTTTTTATCTTTTCTTAATGCACTCAATCTAACACTTCTGACTCCGAACACAACACCTTAACAGACTAATCCTGAACATGGGAGCTGTTCTGGCAACTCTTACTTATTTTGTAATTGAGTGGGGTGAACAAATGTTAACATGTTGCAAATATTTTAAAATCCCAATAATAAGAATTAGAAGTTATGAACACATTCAGATTTAAATGCTACATGAAATGGACGGATGGTTGGGTGTACCTTTAAGACATTAACAAGCCAGCCAAACACTTTTTTTTAAGCTAGCAGTGGCTAATGTCTGCAGTCTGTAAACAGCTGGTAGGAATGTTTTCTGAAATGATCCATGCTGAAAACGATGACATGGCCATGCACCATATTGTATAAGCAATGTGTCTAAGAACTCCCAAACATGGAGCTACTTAAAAACAACAAAAGGTGTTGTGTGTGTATAGGTTTAGAGTAAGAATAAACCATGTCAATTACATCTTGAAATTGGAAAGTCAATGTTTATTCCTTAGAGTCAGTAACCCCGGAAGATATCTACATGAAAATGAAAAACTGCAAGTTGGCAGGCAGCCAGAATAATATCTGGGACACTGACATCTCAGGACTCAATTTACTCATAACTTAGTCCAAATAAACGAATAATAAACTAGAGCAACTGCATACAACTGACCAATTCAAATGTGCTGAACTTATTTCTATTGGAGGCAAAGATTAGCGTTAACATCTTCGTTATTGCTCTTATCCCGAGTAACTAACAAGTGCAATTAGGGTTCTTAAAGGGCAAAAGTGTAGTTAACTCCTCCGCTGTTGAACCTATAATTTGGTTACTGGCCATTGCTGCCTGGAAGCTAAATTAAACTGCCACGACAAATTCCCAAAAGTATACCTAAACTAACAAAATAAATTGGGTTGTAATACTGCCTTCCTAGGGAGTGATGATAAACATCTTCAGGAACAGACCAACAAGCTTAGACAGTGGGGGGTCCTAGTGCCCCCCAGACTTGCGGCCCGACCTGGAACGAGAGCGTGATCGGGACATGGATCTGGAGTAGGAGCGGGATCGTCCACGAGCCTTCTGGGAGCCAGAAAAGGGCGGGAAGTCCTGGACAGGGCAGGGGGATTTGGACGGGGACTTCCTGACCTTGTATCTGGGAGGAGAGGGGGACCGGGAGGTGGAGTAATTATGAGACGGGGGCCTGTGGTGAGTCCTTTGGTGTTCGCCTGGAGGGCCCCTGTGCCTGTGGACAGTCAGAAGGATGTTATCAGACCTGTCAATAAACAAATAATAATAATGGCCATTATTGTTATTAATAATAATGTCCGGATTCTCTTAAGCAAGGCCCCCCATCCGTTAATGCCACTAAGTCACACTGGATGACATCTGCTAAATGTCAAATGCAGCATAAATGCTATGTTGGTAATAATAGCCTACCGGTCATTCTCGTGGCTGCGGCGGTGTCTCCCGTAGGAACGACAACTGTAGAGTGACAATGTAATGACGTGCGGCATTAGAAAACAAATGTGGTTTAGTATTATATTAGGAGGCCCCAGCCCCTTGCTAGTCCACGCGTCAGAGAGTAACTCACTCTCTCGGGCTCTCGGACCTCCGAGGACGGCGGTCGTAGGAAGGGCTGCGCGAGCGCCACCTCCCGTAGCTGCGACTGCGAGAACGCCTGTGCCGGCCGTCCCCGCGTCCGTAGTGGTTGTAGTGGGACGGCGCGCCACCGAGGGATCCGCTGCGCGGGGACCTTTCCTTTATCTTCATCTGGTTGGGGGCTGAAAGGAGAAATCTGACGTTACTAACAAAACCTTGTAGGTAGGCAGAAACACACGGCAGATAAAACCCAGGCTTACTTTTCCTGTCCCCTTGCGCGAACTGGATCTCGATCTGTCGACCACACACCCACTTCCGGTCCAGGTCGTGTAGGGCGTCCTCAGCATCCCGCACATCCTCAAATGTGCTACGTGCTGTTAAGGCTTCTCACTAGTGTGTCTTCATGTGTCAGTGTGTGTGGTGGCGGGGGGGGGGGTCCCCTGGAGGCTTCATTTAGTTATATTTGAATTTAGATTATTTATTTATATTTGTGATAATATGCAACTAGATTAAAACGATAAGGCCTAAGTGCATTTCAAAAGGTTTTGGGGAGGTTACTGCGAAAAAGTTCAGACATTTATGAATTAGGAGGGTATACATTTACAATGCTTTCATAATAAAAACAAAAAATACACTGTATTTTTTAATTAAACAAAATGTACAGAAAAAACCCAGAAACAGATTTCGGTGGAGTGCATGGGCTGGAATTGGTAGGATACAAAAAAGTTACACTTGTTACCTTTAACATGCTTGACCTTTGACCGTCTTTGCCCAATAAACCCTTTTCTTTTCCTCTCGTCTGTAGACAAATGAAAGCCTTGGTGTTCCCTTTTTCTCCTTTTTGTATCTTCATGATAACACCTTTCTCTTTTTCCACTATGTCCTGTGGCCTGAAATCCTTATATATTCTATACCAGCCTGTATATTCTTTGTTGTGGGGTCTCCAGAACTGTACGTCTTTGACATTTCTGGGGTAACAGAAAAAATGCTTGTTAGGAACACATTGTACTGTCCCCCTCCCATACAATCAACACCTTAAATAGAAGGCTATTCCTCAAACCGGAACAGTGTGACAATAATAGCAAAGAAGCACCCAGAAACATGCGTTCGCTAACACTTTACATTGGTATAAAGGATATTGAATGTAAGCAAATCCTCTTGGTTGTCGTGTATTGAAGTCAAGTGGTATGTAGACATCTACAATAGGTCCATAACGACCAAATTCACAGCGTAAATCCTCTGGCCTAAAGGTTCATGAAATGGCAAGACATTTGATCAAATGAATTGACCAGCCATGTAAACCCTTTTCATGTGATTCAAAGTTCAAACCATCAACTGTTAGGGAAAAAGATTAAGGAACCCAAAAGCCACTAAACATCTTTAATACCAAAGTAATAGGGGTATAACATTTTACATTAGGACAGGTTATATTTTAGGCATGAGGCTATAAGACATAAAATAAACTGATTGCTGCCTTTGCTGTAGGCCTTTAAGGAAATAAATACATCTGATGTGGCCAAATAAAACTTTTGGTCACGTCTTTCATTTCAGCAATAAGGGAATCTTAAGAATATATAAACTTACTGTAGCTCTTTGCACAGATCCATACACTCTGTGCCCCCAGCTGACAAACTACACTGCCTCCCCAGTTAGCTTCCAAATAATTCTTCTGTGAACGCTCAACAGCTAATAAGCGTTCTTAGACTTAGGCTAGTCCTCCACAAATAAGGAGCACTAACTCTAACCATGTGGATTTGAGAATCCATTTTGTTTCTTCTTTATTCTCCTGCTGTTATGGACGATATGTTATTGCATTTCTCCAAAGCTGTACTGCAAGCAGTGTTAACATTCTGAACGATCACCAGGCTCTTCTCTCGCTTCTGTGACTAGGCGAATAAGCCGGTTCTCGTCATAAATGGGCAAGTAGCCGGTGTGTTTTTAGCCTAATTACCAGTCTGTTTGAGCCATCAATCTCCTTTTTACTGTCTTGTTTGATGTGCCAATTCCATGTGAAGTGGACAAAACATGGCATGTGGGAAAAGCATGGCAAACTAGCTATGTAGGCAAGCCAACATGTATAACATCCTAAGTAGTGCAAACAGTAGTGCAAACGCTTTTTGGGGGGGAAACCACAGAAAAGTGCCCTTAACGTTAGAATAGGTCTTAACAGAGTTGTTTGAAGGCAATACGTCATTTTCAATTCAAGGGTTCCTGAGTTAAGAACAGTAAAATTAATCGGATAGGCCTATACGATTGGTACTTTCTAAGTAGCTCAAAGAGTTGGCACGTTGTCAAGGAGGTTGGCCTTGTCTGTTGCAACGCGGAGGAGAGTGAGGTCAAGCCCAGAGTGGAGCCTGGCCGTGGAGAAAGCTGAATCCACCTGGTTTACAAGAGACAGTATACCACTTCTTTACTGGGCAAATAGCATTGATAACCATAATTCCAATAGGCCATCTAGTAGGTTTGTGATATATTGCCAATATACTATGGTTAAATGCCATGTCCAGGCACAAAACTATGTGTATCTGCCCAAGAACATCTCTTAGTCATGGTATGTTGGCCATATACTTCATTCCCTGGTAACATGTCACGTTATTTCTTCCCTATTGAGACAGCTTATGTACCAATGAATGACTTACATTTGCATTACAACAAATAGTGTAACTAATACAAACAAGTCCATAAAGAATGTACACGTTGTATAACGAATGTATAACGAAGTAACGTCATACTCATGTTCTGATTTGACATTATCAGTATTATTTACGTGTTACTAATAATAGTGATACTTCACGTGTATCTGTATTGACACGAAGATAAAAAAGTGACGTTTCTAAATGTTAACTGAAATCTTAGCAATGCGTGAAGCTACATGACTTCCAGAAGGGTATGAGGTTCGTCGCTTGTCTGCGCACCACACCGTATTTTACCAACCTAAGACGATAAATGCTGGCAGGCAGCCTACAGACACGCCTAAGTTCGCATGGCAACATCTTTCTAAGATATATCCAACTACATTACCGTAAGCGTTTCTCATCAGAGACAAATACCAACGTAGCTAGTTAACATTAGATGGCTAGCTTTAATCGTAAACGCCAACTACCTGTGCTATCAAGCTCACTAAAATCTGTAAACAACATACGTCATTCATATATAACATTACCTGCATTCGTCGGAGATGTTTCTAATAAAGAGCGATGTGTTGGGGGGTCTCATGTACCTAGCCATTAGAGGATTTACTGTTTCATCACGGTAATTTAGAACGATTGTTTAAAGATGAATAAAATACAGCAAAGTATTCTCGAACTACGCGCAGGCGCTTTTTGTAAGTTTTTTCCTATGGCTTTGAACAAACCGTTATTGTGCATTACCACCGCCTGCTGGGTGGACTGGGGAAATACGATGCAAGTTTTTTTAAAATTCGATCTAGACCGCTGAAATTTAGGAATAATATAATATTCAAGATCGTCTAGTTTTTTATCTAAATATTGCGGCCCAGTATGTCATTGAACACAGTTATGGATGTTCTGCTGTTATAAATGTTCCATCACATCGTCTCAGTCAGTGCTTGACTTGGGCCGTAACGATCCGGAAACCATGTTTGGGTACTTCTAATTTTAGGAAAACAGTGTTCTGTTTTTTTGGGCAAGAGGCCTTTTTGGAACAAGCCTCATTATCACGTACACTTTGATGAACATAGTTTGATGTGTGAATTGTCAGATTCTGCCCATATTCTAAGACAAACTCTAGTCTCAGTTTAGTTTATGTATAATCCAATTTTGTTAGGTTGTGTCATTTGGCCTTTTGTATTCACTATCTCTATCCATGACCCTGCTGTGTTACAACCTTTTGCAACAGACAGATGCCCTTGAGTTGACATGGAGGGCATTTGACTAGAGTCTGAAATGTCCCTGGTAGTAATCCCCGCAACCTCCAATTTTAGAGTTGTGTTGTTCTCTCTGAGTAAAACAGTTTACCCCGATCACTCCTCTTCCCCCTGTAACATGAAATGTAAGCATTTATATTTGGAATTTCAACCTTTATGTCATTAATTGTCATTATGCAGGAATTGTTTGATTTTTAGTTTTTCATCTTTTTTATTGGATGGGATTTTTCCGGCCACTGATAGGCAGAGGTTGTTTGTTGTGATCCACTGAATAGGCTAATCATGTATCAATAAGATGCCTGACTAAGTTACAGCAGTCATGGAAATGGCCCAGATTTATGGCAAGTCAGTTTACCTTATCCAAAAGAGGAGCATAGCCATAGTTTAAATGCTGCAAGCTGTAATACAATCAAATCAATCAAATGTATTTATGAAGCCCTTTTAATATCAGCAGTTGTCACAAAGTGCTTTTACAAAACAATACATAATACAAGGTTACAAAATGATAATTTATGTATTTACTATGTAAGCCTTCTCCTCTGTAGATCCATAGACCAGCAAATCAATGTAATTCCTCAAGTTTCAACCGTTGTGTGGCATAACAGCACCCCCTGCTGGGGTGTGTCGGTGGCGAATATCACAATCAGTTTGTATAACCTCTGCATATTTTATATTTACCACAATGATGACGAAGATGTGTCAGAACAGTGGAATCATTATATTGAAAGATATGAATTGTCCAGTTTCTTTAATTAAATCACTTAACACCACATAGAAAGGTTTTCTGTAATTCCATAAACTAATTGCAGCTGTGTTATTGTATAGCTATACAATTACCTTGTTATTGGGGTTTGCATGCAGATGCATGAATTATGCATGGAATTTTCTCAGTACATATGATTGGGAGATCTCTGGTTTATGCAAGCAGTTAAGACCTTTCATGGATATATTAATTATTACAAGTTGTACTCTTAAACTGCCTGGCCCAGCCAGAAAAGGACTGGCCACCCCCCAGGACCTGGTTCCTCTCTAGGTTTCAACCCTTTCAAATAGTTTTTCCTAGCCACTGTGCATCAACCCTGTTGCTTTTTGGGTTTTTCGGCTGGGTGTTGTAAGAGCGCTTCGTGTCAACTGCTGACGTAAATAGGGTTTTATAAAATACAGTCCATTAATTAAATGATGTCCTTACAGGGTTTGATTTCCAAGTTGTTTTCCTGATATGTTTACTTTTATTGGCCCCTGACCTGTTTAGTTTTTGTATTGTTCGGTTTATGCAGACATTGTGCCCCAGTCCTCCTCTGGGTCAAACACTCTTTTTTTATTTATGTTGCTTTTTCATCTGTACACACATTGATTTCAAACAGGATACATGTGTTGTTTTGGTAAACAAGATGTTTATGTCAAGTAACACATTTATTTAAATTGAATTACATCTTTTTGCTCTTTCTGATGAGTGTTGTAGATCCCACGGTCAGCGTCTGAAATGGGGGAGGGAGAAGAGTTAATAAGGGTCAGCATACAGCCTGTTTAACCTCTCAGCTACAGAACATAAGTAGCAACCTGTTAAGGACCTGTGGTCAGGTCAATGTTATGCAAAAACAAGCAAAAAACAACCCCTAAAAATGTTTGAATTACCAGCGTAGTTTGACCCACGCCACACATGCCACAACTGCCTCTAAGCCGTATTGACAGAAGTAGATTTTTTATTATTTTTCAGTATGATCAGCTCACCTCAACCATCTCCCCTCCCTTCAGCTCCTGGATGCTGGAGAATGTCTCTGTGTTACACACCAGCTTTCCGCCCTCCATTCTGACAGTACACTAGTGGAGAAGACAGTATATACTATTGTGTAATTGAGAACCGATGGGTCAAGAACCCTAAAAAGGCTAAAATGTGCAACATTCAACTCCTCAATTAATATACTTTATCTCTGGAATCCACAACACAACCCTAGTGATTTGACTTGAGCTAAATCACTGTATCTTTCAAAAACTTTAACACATAGTGGCTGGTTCTTTATATCTTGGCAACAACAGGCCAATAGCATAACCAACCTTGAGCTTCCTGCCGTCCATGGTGTTGATATCAGCCTCTTTGCCAATTGTGAAGGAGTTGGTGACCGACTTGCCAGGCGTTTTGGACGTGATGACAAAGTCATTGCCGTTCTGCTGGATCTCAGTTATGGGCTTGACGTCTTTAGCCAGTTTGATTATGTCTTCAGGGAGTGCTGAGAGACAGGAGACGAGAGTGACAGGTTAGCCCTGGATTCTGACGGAGGCAATAGCAGAAACATTACAGAAACCTGACATTTTCCTGGTTTCAAGTCTGCTTCCCTTTAAGCCTTCTGTGAGCAACGCAGACGCTAACCTGGAATATAAAATAATGCAATGTAACCAATGGAGGCCACTCACGGATGGCCCTGAGGAACTCTTCGTAGTTCTCCTGAGAGTATACATGCCACGTTCCAGCGAAGGCCATGTCGTCTGTGTCGGTCGCTTTCTCCTCCGGCGACGAGGTGGGATTGAAACCTGAGACAGTTGTGTGAGGCTCAACACAAAAGTAGAGAGAATATCCTTGCAAAAAGATTCTTATACCAGCAGATTGATACTGTGGTTAATCAGTAACACAGTCTAAGGTAATGTTTGAACAACCCAGAGTTCGCTCACATCTGCCTACAATATCCTGAGCTGAGGTATCATATAGCTATACAGTGACCTTATTATGAGTGCCTGCAGGTAGATGCATGAATTATGCATTGGTTTCACCACCCAAATGAGGAGATCTCCGGTTTCTTCAAGCAGTTCTGCCAACCTGTCCAGGGAGTGGCAAGGGAATTTGTGTTGTAAAACAGGCAACAAAGGGTTCCGCTACTATTTAACCAGGGAACAGGTGAATGACACTGTGGACATTGTGCTTTTGATCAGTTCAGCAGAAGTTATTTTTTGCTTACATAATAATGTGCAATAGTTGACCGTTTTTGACACTTTTATTAGTTATTTCTAATAATATTTTGTTTGGTTGATTGGCGGTGTGTCGAAAAGTGTTGCTGTGATGATTAGTTGTGTTTGTAATAGCGTTGTTATGGTGATTATAATATTTCTAATAGAGTCGTTGAGGTAACTAGTGATTAGTAGTGTTTCGAATTTTGTTATTGTTGTAATTAGTGGTTTTTCGGGGGGTGTATTGCTGTGGACATTAGAGGTGTTTCTAATAGTGTTACCGAGGTGATTTGTGGGGTTTCTGATTTTGTTGTTCTGGTGATTTAAAGGGTTTCTAATAATATTGGAAAAAATTTATAAGAATGTTGCTATACCAAACACACAATAGAGCAAAAACTCAATTTGAAGTTGAATACAAAGTCACACAGACCCAATACATTTATAAGCACGCTCAAGTCTTCAAGATGAAATAACTTTATTAGCACACACAAGTCACCAAGATCGAATAACTTTATTAGCACACACAAGGGGTCGCAGGAACACATTATTAGACTCATCTTTAGTGAGCTTGCAGATCAATATACCTAGTGAACCTCCCAGTGCAGACTAAATAGTGTCATGAGGTCAATACATAAATTAGGCTAATACAAAGAAAGACAATTGACTTGTCATGCTCCCTGTGTTATATGCTTCTTGTTGATGACTAACATGACTTTGCTATGAAATACAACACGGGAGATAATTGGAGCTGCGGATGAAGTCTCGGTTGTCATGTACATGACATGAAATTATCATTTAACAAGTGCCTGTCGTGGCCTAATGACCGAAACCTCCAGTCGCTGCTCAAATGCCCTATTGTTAACTCATTCTAGACAGGATTATTTAGGAGTATAACATTGTTTCTGGCAATGTCTTAAGTATTAGCAGTCACGCGGTATAAGTAGAAGTTGTCAGGGATTTGACTGGACCTCCCGTTGACGGCAGTTTTCCTTACGTTGAGGCAACACAAAGCGAGAACTTCTAGCATTATTCTGCCCATCGATTCTACGACATCGAAAAACATTAACCGCTTCAACCGGCACACAAACGCAACGTTCAACGCCTTCCGTTTCCTCTCCTCCTTACATCTCAACAGCGTGGGCCGGGGGCTTCTCCCCGTGCTTGTACACGCTCACGGTCACGGACGCGGTGTCAGATCCGTACTTGTTGCGCACCGAGATGCTGTAGTTGCCCGAGTCTTCGCTGGTCACGTTGGCGAGGGTCAGGGTGCTGCTCTCGTTCTGGTTGACGATGTTGAACTGGCTACCCGAGACGATGCTTTTGTCATTCCTCAGCCAGAACATCTCAGGTGCAGGGTCTCCGTCAGTGTAGCAGGTGAGGCACAGAGACTGAGTGAGAAATGTGAGATATTTATTTGGGGTTTTCGGCCTTTATTCAACTAGGTAAGACGATTGAAAATACACTGACAACGTGGGCAAAGGCGTAACCATTGTAAGACGACCCTCGGTTACACACGAATAAAAGGACATACAGTATAAATAAGAGTTTGTAAAAAGCGGAAAAATAGGTAACACATTTTCTAAAAAGGGATTTCTCAAAGCAATGTAGGTCCGCACTGGTTCATCAGATCAATATTACTGCAGTACCTTAAACTACTCTTCCTGAGTATGGGATCCGGTTGTCCAGAAATGTATTGAAATCAGACGTAATGCTATCATGACAACAAAGACGAGATACCAGCAAAGACGCTAATCCTGATAAAACATACTGTGCTT
Source organism: Novumbra hubbsi (assembly GCA_016801125.1). Lineage (NCBI taxonomy): Eukaryota > Metazoa > Chordata > Actinopteri > Esociformes > Umbridae > Novumbra > Novumbra hubbsi. The sequence continues at coordinate 13,807 of JACXGK010005448.1, read as the reverse complement.
TTCTCCGTTGTACCTTATTCTCCATGATAGCCACCACGTCTGGCAAGCCCCTGGTCACTCTGGCTCGATCTAAACCAATGACAAGTACATTTATCCGCTTGGACCATTCAAAGGAAGCTAATTCAATCATTTCACTGGACAGACATATGAAAGTTAATGAACTGATGAAAAAGTACATCTACTCACTTTTGTCAGCTATCGCAACTTGCCTTAGGAATGAATTAAAAGGTAAAGCCGATAAATACATATGCACATCAATATGAACACTTGAAAAGTCTGTCAGTGCATTTTAAAATAGTTATAGGAATTAGTACCTGGAAATGTTTGTTAGTTTCCCCCCCCAACAATGCATGCCATGTTGAATGCACCAATCCTTAAGGTACTGTACTTACTTCAACCGCTGGTACTCCAGAAGAGCATCAGCAAAGGCTAGTAAAATGAGAGATACCCCAGGAACATATTATATATTTTCAGATCATGGATTTATTTTGTGAGAATTTAATATATATATATATATATATATATATATAAACTGCCTTTCTTGGAAGATACAGTCAGAGTCAAGTAATTAGAACACCCCATGAAATATTTAGTTATTTTTTAAGAAATATGGACATATCAATATTTAATACTCTTTAAAAAATCAGTAGGAAATGGCATCTTTGTAAATCTTTTGCAAAAAAAATGATATCATGGTAAAAATGTAATTGTTTTTGGTTCAATTACATCACCTTTATCTTTAGATATTGTTTGGAAGATGATCAATAATTGATAGGTCCATATTTCTTATAAAAGGACTAAATATTTCATGGGGTGTCTTCATTTTTTCACATGACTGTATGTCATGTAACATTATTTTGTGGTAGCTGAGAAGACATTAACATGAATCTCAAGAAGTAATATCCCTGTATAACCCATTTAATTTTAAATATGTGTTATATAGGTTTTTGCGCATAATTCGAGAGTTTTTTGTCCGTAATGTTTAAAAGTCCAAATGCATCCACATTGTCGTACATTTTGTATGTCAGCGTCATAAGAGCTTTTTCCAATATATTACAGATATGCATGTTTAAGATCTACCTTTGTACTTAACTTTTTTGGGACCAAACAACATGGCAAGACAATCCCCAGTCAGACTTACCTTGTCCAGACAAGTCTATGGAGCGTGTGTGCTTCTCCTGGCCATCAAACATCTCCAACATGTACTTCCCTTTATCGTTCTCCGTGGGCCCGAAGATCTCCACCCAAAGGTTCTGCATACTTGAGCCCTGCTTGCATCTTTCCAGCTGGTCAATCCTGCTCTCCCTGATACCCAGTATCATAGAAAACAATAGAACAAACACATTCAAAAAATGACAGATATTTGCCATGGAAGACACCGTCACTGTTTATATAGAAACTTGTACTTTTTGGTTTATTTAGGGAGATGAGTAGAATCTTGAATTTATCCAGTCTGTCCAGCTGTGACATGCAGACAAACAATGTATGAGTGTAAATGAGACAACAAAAGATATTTCTCCAGCTGTGTTCACCAACCCATGTTAGTGGAACGTCTGTCCAGGCCTTTGCTCTATCCACGGATGAAGGTAACATATTAAAATAATCTTGACAATCAATGTATACATTGATATGTTTGTGAATGGGTTGTGAACTGAATTCTAGACTAGTTGCAGGATAGTTCATGTATTAATAAAACCACCAGCAGGTGGGGACAGAACTCTAGTCCCTGCTTGGGTGACCACCTCACAAGCTCTGGTGTTAGGTAACTCAAGGATCAGGCATCTAGAGGAAACTTTACCCTTTTCTGAATTGCATAATGTATAATGTATACCCAATAGAACCAGACATAGACTGACTATAATATATACCCAGTAGAACCAGATATAGGCTGACTATAATATATACCCAGTAGAACCAGACATAGGGTGACTATAATATATACCCAGTAGAACCAGATATAGGCTGAGTATAATATACACCGTAGAACCAGACATAGGGTGACTATAATATATACTCAGTAGAACCAGACATAGGCTCACTATAATATATACCCAGTAGAACCAGATATAGACTGACTATAATATATACCCAGTAGAACCACATATAGGCTGACTATAATACATACCCAGTAGAACCAGATATATACTGACTTTAATATATACCCAGTAGAACCAGATATAGGCTGACTATAATATATACCCAGTAAAACCATACAGTCAGGAAGGTTAGAGTAGAGAGGCTAGTTCGGGCATAGGAACTCACTTGAAGTACCAACTGGTCTTCAAGTAACTAATATAATACTTGAGAGAGCAGAAGAGCTTGAATCCTTCCGAAGTGCTTTGGATCCTCAATGGGCCTGCCGACAGGGCTGTGTGTGACAGAGATGAAGAATGGTCATGGTTGGTATTCACTGGTGATGCGGCATACTATCTATACCTGTAGTCTAGGTCAGATCATTCTGTAGTACATGCACTGAAAATGTGTTTCATCTCATCGCTTTCGCAACAGTCCAACACTTCATTTAAACTGATTCCCATCTCCACCGTGCTGTCCCACTACATGAAACGCTTGACAGGTCTTTCACATTGTGAAATGTCGCCTTATTTTTACATCCACATAGGCTGCACTTACCACACTGCTTACTTAGTTGTAGAAGTAACTTGTCATACTCTGTAAAGGAAAACAGCACAATTATGTCTCCAGACATAATGACCTCCTTTTCATTCACTCACGGAGAACAATGTGCCATCATGTTCGGCCTCAGCCTGTGGAACTTCAGGAAGACCAAAAGACATAAACGCAGCACTCTACATTTGAAAGGAGGCGATTACAATGTAAATGGAGAGTACGCACTGTAAATGTTTTACAGCCGGGGCCCGTATTTACAAAAACGTTAACGTATTCTTTATGAATACGGGCCAATGTATTTGGTTGTCCAGTACTGTGCTGAGATGTCTCACCTTCACCCAGTAACTCCAGTGAGCTCACATCCTCTCCTCTCGTATCAGACACTACCACCTTGTAGTGACCTGCCTCCTTCCTAGTCACCTGAGAGGTTAACCGCAGGGTATAGAACACACACACACGTGGCATGAGAACATCCAGACACGCTTGTCTGTCTCGGCGCTGAGTTATCCTAATTATTCAAGGATCTATAAATACCCATACATTAGAGATATTCTGACCCAGATTTTCTCTCTTTTTATCTCTCTGACTCTTTTTTATTTCTTGCTCTCTTTCTGCGTGTGCGTTTATGTGTGTGTTTGTGTGGGTTGCTGTTTGTTTATGTACATAGATGTGAGCAACGATCACTTAGGTGTGCAATTCACCTATTCCTTTTAGCCCTCATCCAAATGCTGTAAACTAGGCTGCACATGATATTACATTACTGTAATGTATTCTACATAACAATACATGTTGCAATAAATTATAGAATTTGTGGATGTGGCATTACAATCAGTGAATGTTGCATTATAATCATTGGATGTTGCATGACAACTAGTCGATTTAGCATTTTATTCAGCGGATGTTGCATTATAATAAGTGGATGTTGCATTAAAACTAGTGGATTTTGCATTTTATTCATCAGATGTTGCATTATAATAAATGGATGTTGCATGACAACTCTTGGGTGTTGCATTATATATAGTGGATGTGCCGTTGGAAGTACCTGTAGCACAGTCAGGGTGCTGACTCCAGTGTGCTGGTCATACACAGCTGGAGTCTCCACACCATCTTTAAACCACTTCAGAGTTGTGTCTTTGTTGACGTTAGTCACCTGGACCGAGACAAAGGGAATGTGCCAATTATTATGAATTCAAAACATGCACAACACACTCATAGGACATAGCACACAAAATCCTTATAATGACAAAAAAAAATGATTTATTCCAATAATAGATATTAGGCATCTAAATTACCTGGCATCTGATGAATAATGCACAGTCCTCTGTCACTACCCATGACAAATATGCCAGGAAATAGGGTCCTTGGAAAAATAAAGCAAATTACTAACTGCACATCCTGGAACAGAGATACAGGCAGATTTGCACTATATGTTCTAAAGTAATATCGCTGTTTGTTAAAATGCAGAATATACTGAACCCCTGAGCTGCCTGATCACCTCCACCGACTCCCTACTCACTCACTACTCACCTGGGCGCACTAACGGCCAGGCAAACAGAGTGCAAGCTCATTGGAAATTAGTTTTGGAAGTCTGTAAATCCAAGATAAATTCCACATTCACAGATGAAGGTGACACAACTTAATTTTTCTTTTTTTAATGATTTATGAAAATCAAATAAACAGAAATGCAATTTCCATATGCGCTGAACGGTTATATTACCCTTACATGAAATGGCTAGATATAAAATCAGGTGCACCAAAACAGGCCCACGAGAGAAATATTGTTGACATCCACGAGCGTGGGAGGGGTTACAAGGTGAAGTACATAATCCCACTGAGTGATGGATCTAGTGTTGGCGAACATTCCAGACCACTGGCACTCTGCATGGTTCAGATCATCCCATCAAATTCAGGCAGAGAGCTGACTGACAGATGCTCATTGAAGAACCCATGGGTAACATCAAGGGTTCTACAGGCCTCTCTTGGCACATCAAAGCCACAACCAAATGGCTCATAAAGAAGAAATGGAGTGTCATGGAATGGCCAAGTTAAAGCCTAGGTCTCAATCCCATGAAAATGCTGCAGGGGACTTGAACTGGAATACAAGAAACCTCTCAAACATGACACAGTGGAAGCAGTACTGTAAGTCTGAAAATATCAAATAAATGATTACTTTCCTGGGGGTGTACATACATTTTCACTGTACACGCGACCATTACTAGGGCTGATAACATACACTGCTGTTATTAATATTGTTTATGCATAACTTTTTTATCCCTAAACAAGCAATAATGTTGTTGTGTAGTTTGCCACGGGTATATGACCATTTCATCTTGGGACTTGGAGTAAGCAGTAGCTGGGTCTGTTTTCGACTGCTAGCCACAGGGAAGCTAAGAAAAGGGCCTAACTGTTAGTGACAGATAGGAAACGAGGGCATTGGGCCCTATTGAATCTGTCTCTGCACATTTGGGACCGATTTGGCATGAGTTTTTATACCGAAGTTAGATTTCCATCTATTGTTGGCAGACAAAAATACATCTTGTATGGACTTTGGTACACTGGATGTGTGAGAATATTCTGGTTGACTTTTGTTGGCCCACGACTGGCATTAGGCCCACAACGGTAAACCTATCACAGAGGTCCGAGTCCCAGGTGTAAGGTCAGAGGTGAATCCGGGGCCGATATAGAAACACTTACCTAATTTTCTTCTGCAGTCTAGTCTTTTGGCTTCGGACTGAGCAAGTGTCTCACGGAACTCTGCCGAAAGACACAAACATTGTGTACATAAAGCACACAATCACAGGTTTGACATTGACAAGACAGTTAAAGAGGGTAAAGGCACAACCAACTAGATTAGATTAACACTCCTATTAAGCAAAGGCAAACAGCAGCATGTTTTGAGTTTACCACAGTAAACTGAACTTATTTCCCACTGTTGACAAATGTTGTCAATCTGTGCTGGCCCAGATGGGTTCTAACAACAACCGGGCCAGCCCAGGACAAGTCGGTTAAGCTCAGCTCTGGTTTGGTTCCAGTAACTATGAAGAGTCCCAATAAGGAGTCTAGCCGTTTCCGACGAACTCACTCTCATCCACGAGGACCAGGGTAAACTGGTTTTTGGCTCGTCCGTCACGGAGCTGAGCCGTGTAGGTGCCCTCGTCCTCCTTAGACATTTGTTCAAACAGGATCTCTATCAACCCACTGGTCCTGTCAAAGTGAATCTTCCGGGCCTGCGTGAGGAGGGAGGACACACACAAGCACATCAATAAACCTGCCAATGTAATGTACAGCACGGACAGCACCCATGGGACCCAAGCAACAGCAAGTGTTTTACCACAATTCCAAAGTGATTTTAGGATGTCAAGGATTTTTACTATTATTGCTACACTATATATGGCATGTTTGCAGGTATGCTATCACATATCCAGTAACCACATAGTAAACCACTGAGTCTAAACCTTGCATTTTGTCTTCTATGGAAGATTATTATCTGGTGAACAAACCTCTGCTCACAGTCAGCAATCTGTGGTAATGTTTAGGTTGATTTCTGGGCGAGAAGGAGTAAATTACATATTGTTTACATGCTGTATATTGTTGTGTAACTGTCTTTCTTTAGGTGATGTAGTATGAAATCGCTTGTTTTATTCTGCTTGAATTTTTATGTTTTTTTTTTCCATAGTGTCTTTACAGCATGTTGTATCAACGCAACGTTGGATGAAATCAGATTTAAAACATTGCCTTTTGCTGGCACATTTTGTTGCTATTATTGGTTTACTGGAAATGCATCCTTCAACAAATCACAATGTGTGTATACAGGTTAAATGGAGTAGTCAATGAGTTCTAAACACCTTTAGAAGACATGTTGTCTCATCCAATTTCTTCTAATGATGACATACACTATTTAAAGTATGCCTTTGATATAAACTGCACTTTCATATACAGTGGGGAGAACAAGTATTTGATACACTGCCGATTTTTCAGCTTTTCCTACTTATAAAGCATGTAGAGGTCTTTAATTTGTATCATAGGTACACTTCAACTGTGAGAGACGAAATCTAAAATCCAGAAAATCACATTGTATGATTTTTAAGTAATTAATTAGCATTTTATTGCATGACATAAGTATTTGATACATCAGAAAAGCAGAACTTAATATTTGGTACAGAAACCTTTGTTTGCAATTACGTTTCCGGTAGTTCTTGACCAGGTTTGCACACACCGCAGCAGGGATTTTGGCCCACTCTTCCATACAGACCTTCTCCAGATCCTTCAGGTTTCGGGGCTGTCGCTGGGCAATACGGACTTTCAGCTCCCTCCAAAGATTTTCTATTGGGTTCAGGTCTGGAGACTGGCTAGGCCACTCCCGGACCTTGAGATGCTTCTTACGGAGCCACTCCTTAGCTGCCCTGGCTGTGTGTTTTGGGTCGTTGTCATGCTGGAAGACCCAGCCACAACCCATCTTCAATGCTCGTACTGAGGGAAGGAGGGTGTTGGCCACAATCTTGCGATACATGGCCCCATCCATCCTCCCCTTTGCAGAAAAGCATCCCCTAAGAATGATGTTTCCACCTCCTGCTTCACGGTTTGGATGGTGTTCTTGGGGTTGTACTCATCCTTCTTCTTCCTCCAAACACGGCGAGTGGAGTTTAGACCAAAAAAGCTATATTTTTGTCTCATCAGACCACATGACCTTCTCCCATTCCTCCTCTGGATCATCCAGGTGGTCATTGGCAAACTTCAGACGGGCCTGGACATGCGCTGACTTGAGCATGGGGACCTTGCATGCGCTGCAGGATTTGAATCGAATTGAGTGTGTGGACAGGAGTCTTTTCTACAGATAACAAGTTCAAACAGGTGCAGTTAGTACAGGTAGAACGAGGTAGAATGAGTGGAGAACAGGAGGGCTTCTTAAAGAAAACCTAACATGTCTGTGAGAGCCGTAATTCCTACTGGTTGGTAGATGATCAAATACTTATGTCATGCAATAAAATGCAAATTAATTATTTAAAAAAGATTCCATCTCTCACAGTTGAAGTGTACCTATGATAAAAATTACAGACCTCTACATGCTTTGTAAGTAGGTAAACCTGCAGAATCGGCAGTGAATCAAATACTTGTTCTCCCCTCTGTACATGAAATATATGGTTACCAACATGAATGGTGCCTTTAATTAAAATGAGAGAAAAAGCCTAGTTTACAATAAACAACACCGGCAATGAAAATGTATTCTAAACTACAATTCTAAAATACTTTTTTATAGTAACAGTTACTAAGAGAAAATACTTATTCATAAGTAATTTATTGCAAATAAATGTTTGTAGCCCCTGGGGATTCATTAAAATAAAACCAAACAAACTAGCATCAGTTCACACGGTTAAACTGAAGGATCTGGAGAGGTTTTGTAAGGAGGATCTCCAATGTAATCTCAATGTTCACAAACAGTATAGGAACAGGCTCAGTCCTATTATCTTGACTAAGGGAGAGTGCAAATCATTTTTCCAAATTGTTTTGGAAATAAAAAGAACACAAGTTGGTTGTTAAACAAATACAATAAATCTAGCTTTGATTGTTTCATACAGCCTTTTTTTGCGGAAATCTCTCAAGGGTGCCCTTCATTTCAGAGTCAAAATCCAACTTCCTAGACTGACAGATGGAAACAAAACAAGGCTGTAAAGTACTCCTCACTGCAGTACTGGAGATCTCACGGTCATTCAGAATAAGTCGGAGCTCTGCAGCGTCGCTCAGACTCTCAGTCTGCATCCAGAGACGGACGTTGCCTTCCTCCGTCACCTCCACCTGCCACTTGGAGCGCAGGGCTATTACTGAATAGGGAACAGTGTATGAGTTCCGGCACCAAGACCTCCATGTATGTCCATTGTATGGTAACGCCTGATTCCAAGATAAAAACAATACCGTCCAACACCAAGACAGGGGCCTGTATTAAACAGTATCTCAGTCTTGCTTACATGGGTGGCAGATTCGCCAGCTGAGCTGATTCAGCCTCTCCAGGTCTGTGCAGAGAGAAAGATAGAATAAGAAGGAGCACCAACATCAGATATCGTCTACAGGTCTTTACTAGCGTCGAGTGGCGGTACCTTCCGCCGTGAAATGGAAGCTGGAAGAGACGTGTGGCTTGTCAGTCATCTCCACTGTGTACAGGCCCAGGTCCTCCTCAGTGGCGTTTGTGAAGGTTAGAATGGACCTGGGGATGGACAGAGGAGGGACAGTGGGCCTTAAGAACAGAACAGGTCTGTATGGGACCAGGGTGTTCAGGAGAAGAGGCACAAACACTGAGATAGCAATAGGCTTGAGATCCTTTGATGACCTATGCTGGCGCCTTGATGTACATGAAATCTCTCGCAGCTCTCATGCAACTCTGCTGGTCCTTGTTTGGCCTTTGCATGTATAACCCGGGCACACAAACACACACACAGATACAGAGTAGATGTACCTGTTGTCCTCATACAGTAACTTGGCCCGGCCAGCATCGATAGTCTCTCTGTAGTTCTTTTTCCACACAAAGTCATCGTTCTCCGCTGTTTCTGTGGTTTCAAACGCCAGGAAGATGAAGCCATCGTTGTCCACGCCAATCTGTACGTCTCGGGTGCCTGGTCATTAGAACAAGTATGAAAAAAGTTCCAAGTGTTAGCTTAACATGAATCCCTAATGAAAGTAAAGTTGGCATAGAACTTCTTGGGTTCTCTAGGTCTTAGTGACATAAGAAGCAGGCTAAAACCCTGAAGCTAGAATGACTCACCTGCTGTGGTCTGGGCTGTGATAGGCTCAGAAGGTAATGAGGGAAGGCCGATTCCAACCTTATTGATAGCACACACTCTAAGGCGATAGGTCTGACCTTCCTGAAGGCCTGACACCTAGAAAAAAAGTTTCAAAGACATCAATCAGCAGTAATTACAGTACAGCACTGTATATACAAGATAACAATGTTATATCAGTTATTTAATATTGTATACATAATATAAATGAATACCATTAAATGAGTAGGTGTGTCCTATATACACATATACATACTGTATATATTAGTGTAAAGCTAGCTCGGTGCCAAAACATCTGATCTAACGATGTGGAAATGTATATGATTTATTAATTGTAATGTTATAGTTACTCAAATCTAAATCTTGTAAATTTTGCAGTTTTCAATGGAGAAATTCTGCATTTCAGCTTGAGGAAAAGTGACAGCTAAATGCTACTTCCCATTTTTACGAACTGGTGAAATAGCTAGCGCAACAAAATTCATGGGTTATACAAAAAATATTTCCAGCACAACAATGCACTGGATTGTTGACAATGCTATGAACATGATTTAGAGTCCATACAGTCATCATATGCCAATGTGTATTTTAATTAATTAACCTAGTGTTAAATACACAAATAAATAATAGACTTTGTATGAGGGAGAGGGTTGTGTTTTCATTGTGGAGCATTTCTGCATGGTTAACACTGCAGTGTTGATGTATTGAATGGCCAGTCCTTGCATACCTCAGCTTTTATCAGAAACAGTACCAGAAACAGTACCAGAAACAGTACCAAAAACAGTACCAGAAACAGTATCAGAAACGGTACCAAAAACAGTACCAGAAACATTACCAGGAACAGTATCAGAGACAGTACCAGAAACAGAACCAGTATGAGAAACCGTACCAGAAACAGTATCAGAAACAGAAACAGTACCAGAAACAGTACCAGAAACAGTACCAGGAACAGTACCAGAAACAGTATCAGAAACAGTATCAGAAACAGCATCAGAAACAGAACCAGTACCAGAACCAGTACCAGAACCAGTACCAGGAACAGTACCAGGAACAGTACCAGAAACAGTATCAGAAACAGTACCAGAAACAGTACCAGAAACAGTACCAGAAACACTACCAGGAACAGTACCAGGAACAGTACCAGAAACAGTACCAGGAACAGTGTCAGAAACAGAACCAGAAACAGTAGCAGAAACAGTACCAATCAGCTGCTCATTGAGTTGTTTACTAATTGAAATATCACCAACCTTAAAAACGGTGTTTGTCAGTGGCTCCTTATTGACAGCTGTCCAGCTCTGTGATTGGTCACCCTCGCTCAACTCAACAAGGTAGCCTGTGATTGGTCCTTGCTTTCCCTCGTAGAGTGGCCCCACCCACAACAGGACCAGAGAGTTGTTTCTTACCTCTCTTATTTCCAGGTCATATGGGCAACCTGATAAGTGGTGGGAAAAAAGAAACACATTGTTTCATAAAATATGGTCGTGTACTGGACTGTTTTATCTGTACCGATGCATTTACCAAGTCAGATGGTATAATACTGTCAAAATGATAGTGTATCTTATTATTTTGAGGTCATCTAGGTGTCTGTGTACATCTGTCAACCCAGCTGACATAATATATCAAAATTACAGTATACCACCTTTTGATATCGCATACGGGTATTTATGTATCTAAGTCTGTGTGTGTGTTGATAGACTGGCAACCTTTTACATAGCAGGGTTAAAAAAGGCAAAGGTGGCTAGCGAGGTTAACATTTAGCATGTACAGTGTGTGTGTGTGTATGTGTGTTTATGTGCATGTGTTTTGTCGGTAAGAAGCTAACACTTGCAGCACAATGTTGTAATTAAACATGTGCTAAAACACAGACAATTTCGATCTGTATGCATCCCTGCAGTCTACAACCACCTACAAACAACCTCCAAAAGTTGTCTGTGACAGAACAAGTCGTTCGCAAACTCAAATAATACCAAGCAACAAAGTAAAGTGACTTTCCTTAATCTGGCCATTCTCTGCCAGTGCAAGGTAGTTCATTTGCTTACCAAACGACCACTGGGACAGGGAAAGCCAATTCAGCTGAATTAATGGGCGTTGTAGGACAAAGTAGTGCCTGAGACTCTCTGCCTTTCCAATATCAACATGACCAGAGGCAGGCATCCCTAATATGAGCGGGGGGCCAAGATGGCTGGCCGTGGCTGTGCACTGAACCGCTCCAGCACCCGATGACAGACGAGGAGATGGAAACAGAGAGTGATTGTGCTCGTAGTGTTTCCGTGCCTGTCTGTTGTACAGTACCGTGTGGGTTTGTGTGTCCCGGCGATGTTGGCACGGTCCTCACCTGGCTCAGGCGTGGTCCACTCCTCACACAGGAAAGCCTGGCTGGCCTCAGACGGTTTACCCACGCCGACAATGTTGGCCCCAAACACACGGAACTGGTAGTAATGCCCCCTGCTGAGATTACAGACCTATAGATTGGAACAGGGGAAGGAACAGAGGAACACGGTTAATGAACAAAAGGGAAGCAGTTTCATTATGGTACATCTTAGCAAACCACTTCAAACGCTTCTTCACAGAAATGACAATTTCTGTTTGTTTTGTTTCTTGAAGAGTTCGCTAGCTCCACGTTTCAGCAAGCCGGCTCCTAAACTAACTATGGACAAAGCATAGACAAAAAAAAGATAACATTCATCAATAATTCAACGCAGTATCCAGTTTAGACGTTGGAAATTCCTTGTCGGATTCACATTTTCCAGAAGATTGATCACTGAGGTGTTGCTCTCCTGACTTCCCCCATCCTAACTGAGCCACAACCTGTATGAACGTAAATTACCTGTATGAAAGTAAACTACCTGTATGAAAGTATACAACAACCTGTATAAAGTATACGTTCTGCCTGTATGAAAGTAAACAACTACCCGTATGAAGGTATACAACAACCTGCATTTAAGTTTACATTCTGCCTGTATGAAAGTAAACAACTACCCGTATGAAAGTATACAACAACCTGTATAAAGTATACGTTCTGCCTGTATGAAAGTAAACAACTACCCGTATGAAGGTATACAACAACCTGCATTTAAGTTTACATTCTGCCTGTATGAAAGTAAACAAAAACCTGTGTGAAAGTATACAACAAACTGCATTTAAGTTTACATTCTGCCTGTGCACTTTAGACAAGCCCTTAAGAGTCTAGCTCTAGGAAGGAGATTCAGATAAACGATCTCGACTACCATTGATCCTTTCACTATGGAGAACAACTCTAAAGCTCTGATACTCTGAAGTGGGGTTTGGAGTTGGGGTTGTGTGAGCCAAAAGCCATTGACTATCGAGAAACAAAACCAGACGGACCTCATTTTATGGGATGAAATCAAACAATATAAATATGCCCCTCCTGTCTTTGGTCAGTAAACAAGCCATGCTTCAGTACAACCAAAGCCTCTACATCTTGTCAGTTCTCAGTCAGAGCTAGAGGAGCAGGGAGCTGTTGGAGCATTCGAAGAATGGCCAGCAGATGGTCTCAGTTCACCTGATTTTGACTTGATATCAGAGGAAGTAAAAAATGTAGCGCTGTGGAGAGGGGGTGGAATTCCATACTGAGGGAGATAGAAATCCTAAGGGTTCACATCTCAGACATTATTCTAACGAGGCTCGATAGGTGGCATGCCTGCCTGACTACTAAACTGATGTTGGTAAAAGGGAAAGACTCAGGGGGTAAAGTGATTTACATTGGCTTACACAAGCAGAAAGACCAAAGTGCCTTGAGTGTAACGCCTCCATTGGATCAATATTAGAAAATTCATCTAATTTACATGGAGGAAGCACGTGAGAAGCTTGTAGAAATACAGTTCTACAATTCAGATATACAATGCTGATGTGGACGGATATACTACTGTTGGAGGAGATGGATAGTTTTAGTTGCACAGGACACTACTTGACATGCAGTGTTCTTTTTCACATGGTGTCAATTACCATGTAAATGCTTTCTTACAGGGCCCTTTTCAAAGCACTAGTTATTTAATATAGGATACAATACAAATAAATCATGTTAGCACAAGTAATATAGTGTACATACAGTGCTTTGTATGTACACCAGTGACAATCAGACCAGTGGTCAATTGTCACTTTTCACTAAATTCAATAATTTATTTTAAACCAACAAATCAATAATTGGTGAGGTAACATTCATTTACTGTTGGGAAATAGGTGTAAGAACAATGACATTGTCATGTCCTGGATGCGGGCCCCTAGCCATCTCTATGCTTTGGGGCTCCCATTCAGGGCATGGCACATGGAGAGGCCTCTAGCCATCTCCATGCCATTGTGGGCTCCCCAGTCAGAGCAGCTGCATTCAGTTGACTCTGATTGGGGAGCCTACTTAGGTCAGGTTTTCACCACACCCGGTGTGGTTTATTGTT
>JACXGK010005447.1:16809-33089 GCA_016801125.1 Novumbra hubbsi | reverse complement strand
AGGACCATACCAAACCCCACAGACACGGCAGTATAGGACCATACCAAACCCCACAGACACGGCAGTAAAGGACCGCACCAAACCCCACAGACACAGTAGTAAAGGACCGCACCAAACTCCACAGACACAGTAGTAAAGGACCGCACCAAACCCCACAGACACAGTAGTAAAGGACCGCACCAAACCCCACAGACACAGTAGTAAAGGACCGCACCAAACTCCACAGACACAGTAGTAAAGGACTGTACCAAACCCCAGACACAGCAGTAAAGGACCGTACCAAACCCTTAGACACAGCAGTAAAGGACCGCAACAAACTCCAGACACAGCAGTAAAGGACCATACCAAACCCCACAGATATGGTAATAAAGGTAATATGGTAACACACAATAGTCTGTGTAGCTCCCTGCATTATGCAACATACAAAACAGTAGAGAAAAAATGCTATCTTAAAGCTTTCTGGGTGACCTAACAAGAGCAAAAACCTTTTATTGTATTAGGAGACACACACCAATATAACAGGGCCATAGAGGAGAAGTGCTGTACATAAAGTACAAGAGAAAACTGACGTTGTTAAACATTTACAGGCATCGCCTGAGAAGCTTTATTGGGGGAAAAACATGTTTGTCAGAGAGGAAAAAAGAGATCATGAACGACTTGCTTGACATTGGCAGTGTATGAACAACTGTTCACAATTTCCAACAATGTGGATAAACTGTTTTTGTAAGAGTCACTGGTGCGAAACACAAAGGGTGAAGGAGGGAAATGTAACGGAGATGTTTCTTTTTCTTTATTGGATCAGTCAGTTTGGTGAAGGGAAACATGCTAGTTGTTAAAGAATGGGTGGTGCTTTCTCCGTTCTATCACTCCAAGATGAAGGGATGGGGGAGGTAGACTGATAAAGGGAGACAAATGAGAGCGAGCGAAAGAGAACAGACATCCCATCAACATAAATGCTACAAACAGAACTGTGTCAACATCAAACCGAACAAAGCTACAGATGGCTATATGCTAGAAATAATATTGTCCTATGGTAGAAAACACAATAACTGGGCCAGAAATGTGAATTGGCGAAAGAGACGGTCCCTCCCCTCCAGTATGACCTGTCATATTTTCCAATGTGGCCACCAAAGCCCACAGACTCAACCACCGAGTCTCAACATACTTCGTCCTATGTCAAAACATCAGTGAAATAACATCATGTGGTGACTTACTCACACAGGATGTCCAGTAGCCGTTTTAGCCCACTTCCTCTAAGGAGCAAAAAACTCCCATCAGCTGATCAATCTCATCACTTACTTTACCCAAACAAACAGAATCTTTAAGCAAAAATCTAAATTAATCAGTTGGCTTTACTATGAAAACATCCCTTGGATTTTGAAGGTATGACCGTTCATTTGGCAGAGAGAGGCTACACACGACAGCTATCTTGTTGTTGATAGATCAACCGCATGGCGGGGGGAGGAGAGTCAATATATGAAGTCCTATTTCAGGCACTGTTTTATGATTTCATCACTGGCTCATTACTGGGACTGATGACAGAAACACTCCCCCAGGTGCAAGCCTCTCGCTTGGACCAGAGCTTCAATTCCAAAGCTCATATTTGAATAAGCCATTAGACAAACACCATAAATGTTTTCCCATCCAAGTAAAAAACTAGCTAACAAGGCCGTCTGTCCACACGGCATGAAGTTACTGTAAATACACACGATTCACAAGACGTTTTTCCTCCCAGCTTGGTCAAAGGAAGTACCGGAAGTCATTTTTTCTTTGCTGCAACACATTGTAATCTTTCCTTGGTGAGGCTTGTTGCCATTTGCCATTTTATGCTCATATTGCACAACGCACACGACCTACATGAATCACTAGTATGGAGGTAGGAAAACAGTAGGAAAGAACACACACGTGCACTTACTCTCTCACGCTATCTTTCACACACACTTTAACCCAAAAACACACCCATCACACACAAACATCGATGCATTTTCAAAAGATAAACACGCCAGTTCCCAGTCCTCATGAAATACTTGTGCATTATTATATACCAAACTGGTACTGCCTAGCGCTTGGATACAACAACGACATTCACAATCGCAGCCAATTAATTACAGTTGAGCTGTGATGGTGTTTCCCGTTTAAGCATTTTTATTGGCTTACTTCTGGGTGCTTTGTGTTTCGATTTGTAGGTTTTTCTGTTCGGCATAACATAAATAGAGACATATTTCCAATGACATTAGGGCCACTTTTGTGAACCTCCTGCCTCTTCAAGCATTGCCAGTGATGGGGATGAGGAGGCAAGACAGAAGCCAAGGATCCATGAACCATCCATCCCTTCCCTTACAAAGCGGGTTTACAAATTTTACTGAATTTCCTTTTGTTTCTGGGACTTTACAGTATCATATTTTATAGGTTGCTGTGTTGTAATGCTACTTTCTTCATGTGTTTTTGTTGTTGTGAAAACCTGCAATGGCAAACCAACACATTTTCTATCTTTTTCGAAGCTTTTCTATTTTTTGTGTTCATTGAAATGTGAGTAGATGTACAGGAACAATCTTTCACAGAAGCTTGTATGAGAAAATGATGAAGTTATATAAAGTACAAAAGACAGCAGTGTGCTATTGACTACATCAATGTGTTGTTGACGCTTTGAAAGAGTCATTTAAATGGTGCATGGATGTACCATTATGTTGCAAAAATGGCATTTTGAAAAAGGATTGTTTGGTTTTGATTGCAGGGTCTCATTTTCACATAGAAGTGAGATGTTTTTCTCTAAGTGTCTTAATTGGCTTTGCATGTTGAGTTTTGACACAATGAGGCAAATTCTGCAACAAGTGTGTATGCAATCAGCAAAAACTGTTAGCAATCGTAAAAACCAGTAGTAGTGGAGACGCAAGAGATGCGGGAATAATATTGATTGATTTATTTTTATTAATCATAGAAAAGTTGTGTACAACTCAGTACGACTATGTAGGCCTTGAAAGCCTGATGGTGATCACATGGGTGTTCTTATCAAATTTTTGGAAGGGAATATAACGAGCACCACAAAAACGTACTTGTAATTACAGACCTCTGTCAATACTGGGACAGTAAAGAATTGTCAAATCCTCCAAACTTTGTGATCTGGAACAATTACTATGAGGTTAAAGCATACATTTTAATTTATAGGTATTTGCTTAAAAAAATATTTAGAAATGAAACACTTTTCATATGTTTTGCCATATTTCAGGGCACCAAAAATATTGGCACCGTGGTCTTGACAGGTGTTTCTGTTTAGTCATGTCGGTTCTATCATATCCTTTATGAAAGCATAAGAGACATGTCAATGTCCAGCCTTGATTCTAGACATTGCATTTGCCCTTGGAACCAACTATTTGTGACTGTCAACATGAGGACCAAAGCTTTTTTTAGTAAAAAGCAGGAAAGACATTATGGCTGGACAACCTGAAAATAATAAATCTGAAAAATAGCCAAAACCTTAGGCTTACCAAAAACAGCCGTTTGAACAATCCCAAATGGCATGGTACGCTATTGTGAACTTCTAAGATGGATGAGAGGGTTGTGGCATCTAATGGATTTACAACCAAAAACACAACAACAAAAGTGCACATTCTAATAATCTATACCAGGGGTAGGCAACCTGTGGCTCTGGAGCCTCATGCGGCTCTTTTACAGCTCTGCTGCGGCTCTCTGAGGCTTTGACAAAAGAAAAATATGGAAAAAAATAACGGTTATTTTTATGTTTTTGCACAGTGAACAAAGGGAACAGCTCTTACCTTGGAGTTTAAAGTGATACTGTGTCACTGAAAATATATATTTTTAATATTTTGTCAACTCAAATGCACGTCACATCCTATTCTGTCCCTGTCAAGCGTGTGTTCAATCATCTTTTGCTTTCCCACCCTGGGTAAAGCAACAATGGAGACAAGTCAAGATTTGTCTTTATTCTTGTTATATAATTTTATAAATCCAACAAACTTTCATTTTTTAATACATAGTATAACTATATTTAAAACGATATAAGCTGTGACATCAAATAGCTTTTGCGGCTCCAGACAGATTTTATTTGGTGGTAAATAGGGGGAAATGGCTCTTTGGATATTAAAGATCTATTACAGTAGATGTGGTGCCTTGAATAAGGGGGACTGTGTATAAAAACAAATACCCTTAAAGATTAGGATAAAAACACATTTAGGGATTTCTGCAAATAAGTTACCTTCTCAAACTATCCAATTTGAGAAAAAAATTATTTTATTTATAGGTGCATCAAACTGTAATTAAATTCACTTTTATACCTCAGTTATCCATAACAATACAGGTTGGAATGCAAGTGGTTTTGATAACATGGGGAACATAAACGTGCATTAATGACATAATAGGCCATTTCCAGAGGACTGTTTATGCTTAGAAGAACCTGTTTTACAACCATATGTGGTACTATATTGGATCCTGCATTTATTACAAACAAATGAATCAATCCAAATGAATCAATCCAAATCAAGAAAGACCCAACTGCACAGCACTGCCGAAGGCCTGGTGAAGACATTAGAAGACGTAAGAGGTAACAACGAGTCATATTGGGACACGGATGTTACTTATTGGTTTGCGAAATCTATGTTGCATCTATGTTTAGACTATCCCACATCCCACAACGAGTTAAACTGTAGAAGATGGGAAAGAGGCGGAAAAGGGGGAGGGGCCAATCGGGCAGACATCTCCCATCTCTTGTTGACGGATCAGGCAGTTGAAAATCCCTTGTGAGGGAGGGAGTTAGGGCGCTGTACTCATTTCAAGCTTATAGCTGTGAACAGATGTTTCTTTAAGCCCCGGATCCCTACTGTCCCATGAAAAGGAGCAGAGGCCAGCTGATGGTATCCACAATTCAGATGTACGCAGCTGGTTGTACGGATGACTCCGTTTGGAGTCAAACCAGTTCCTGAGGAATCTGCCAGTTAAATCAACCTCGGTAAAAGGTTGAGGGGTGCTTCTGAGGAAATGTACCCCAACTACATTAGAGCCTTGACAGCTTGGCCTGATCAAGGACCATTCAAGTTAGAGTGTAAACCGGTTTAAAAGCTCTACAGTATCAGTTTACTTTTACATTGCCCACAAAGTCTGATTTGTAAATAAGTTGTACAACAACTAAAACAATGTCAAGAGAAATCAATAAATTACATTTCCAAATCAATAGGTAAAGTGACAACATTTTACCAATTGAATCCAGAGCAATGTCAATTATTATTGGCTGACAGATCTGCAATAACACGCATACACTGTACATAGGCCCAAAACCCCAGGGACCAGATCACTTTAGTTGAGAGCTCCTAATAAAAAACACAAAATGTAATATGAAACAAACTGTCCTTCTGGGAGGAGGACAATTGAAGAGTAATTGTATGACATTCCGGCCCTGCCGTGTCGTCATTAAACCCCGACACTTCGTGACATGCTGTGAACGTGGGATTTTACCGGCTGTTTCATTACTTACTAACGATTCTTCTGAGAGGCTTTTTTTTTCTGACATTAAATACAGGTAATAAAATAAAAAGAAATCCTGTATGAGGTAGTGGTGTAGAGTTTTACTGTTTCGGGTTGTTAGCAGACAGAGAGACAGTCTGTTGCTGTAGACAGTCAGCGTGAAGGCTAAAGGCAACGCTATAAACCATCCTGTAAAAGAGGAATCCGTGGTGCCTCTCAAAGTTAGGAATCTACACCAGTATTAGATGTTCACTACCCAGATATATCAGGAAAACCGTACAGCACTCACTGCTTTCCATTAGGTGGTGGGAAGGAATCAAATCAAAAGCTGAAAAAGCAATTGAGAGACGCTAGACTGCCTATGCACTACTGTGAGCTACAGATTTCCGTCAGAGACTACTTCCATCGTTTCACAACGAGCGGTGTGGTACAAAACAAATAGTCTCTAACCAATTAAAGCGCCATTGAAAATTACAAACATTCAAAATGCTGCTTTGCCCAAATTGTTTGGGGTCCAGCCCAGACCAGTTTACAGAACCAATCAGACGGAACAAATCCATTTCTGGGACCAATTAGAATGGGCAGTACATTTTTTGAATATACTTAGGAAGTGCTCAGATCCAGACAACTTGCGTGGATGAAAATCATTTTTGTAGGCGTGTCACAGAATTTCGACAGAGCTAGGAGCGTGGCAAGCCTGACAAAGATAGACCAGCGCTGGCTGGAGATATCTCTGGGCAGATAGATGGACCAGTGCTGTCTGCCTCGAAGGGATGGTGGTAAAGTCCTCTCTTCATTGGACGAAACTGTGAGTTGATATCAACTGACAGTCACACAATGCGCTACTGTAGAAGTGACTGGGTTCTCCAGAGGAGAAAGGAGAGGGATGGGGTAGGAGCAGGGGAGGACGAGGGGCCGTGTACATTAGTGTCAATAATAAGAAGTGATTAACCTTCTCTGTCTTCCCAGAGACAATCAGAATGTGATGCATTGTGTCAGATGAACCCTAACTAGCCTGCCTCTGAGACTACACAGAAATGTCAAGGGGACAGGAGTCGCCCGCACGAACACGCGTGTGCACCGTATGTGTGGGTACGGGTGTGTGTGTGTGTGTGTGTGACTCCCCTCCCCTTGACATTTCTGTGTAGTCTCAGAGGCAATGGGTTAGCACAATATCTACATATCAAAGGAACACACACACAACCTTTGATATGCAGATTCCGTACTAACACGTCACCTCTCCCAAAAATGGGATAATAATTACTTAACAAGCGGAGGGAAAACAAATTAAAACTGATAATCATCAACCCGCGAGAATGATTTATTTATGCTTTGCTTTTGGGATAAATATTTCTAAGGTCTAAACTCCCCCCGCATTGAAAGGTGTAAACATTGCATGGGCTGGAGACAGAGCTATCACTGAATGTCGCTGTTTGCTACCTAGACAGAAACAAATCTGAGGTGTGAAGACTGAAGCCTGGAGCTGAGAATTGTTCAACGCGACTCAGCAGAGGAGAGGAGAGATGAAGAGGAAGGCCTGTCGACTCATGGTAAACCATCCTCAAAGCTAATACTGCGCCGCAGAAATCCTACGACATCCAATAGCTCTTCAGTTGTTCAACATAGTCTGTAGCAAGTAACTGAGCGCTCAGACCCCATGGTGTTTGCCTTAGTACAGTAACCCATGTGGACTATCACCCGGGGCCAGGGGCTGCTAGTGGGACAGAGTGCCTGTAGGGTCCAGAGCAGGGAGGTCAGTTTAAAACGGCCATCCTGTGTGGCGCGTCCTCAAGCTGTACCGGGGAACAGTGTGTGTTTCAGTGTATGCTCATGTGTGTGTGTGTGTGTGTGTGTGTGCGTGCATGCGCATAAAATATTGTGTCATGAGTGATTTTCACAACGCCTCCTGTTCATTAAGCTTCCATAAACATGCATTCCTTTTTTTAACCGTAACGCTGCAGAACTCGACAACGCCCAGAGGATCCAATTATTACAACACGGAGAGTGTTCAAAACATTACCAAATGTTATGGGGTAATTTGCGGAATCAACGGCGGGCACAAAGGGCTGTCGGGTCACGTGATCACACTGTGATCTTAATTAGTGATTGATTTCTTAGTGTTCGTCCTCTGTGACTGCTGCTCTCCCCCCGCTCCCATTGGTGGCCTGGCCTGTCACTTAAGACAGCCCCCAAAGTATACGTGTGTAATAGTAGGGTGACGGTAAACTGACCAGAAGTCTTCAGAGAAGCACTACAATAAGGCTCTGAAGACAGTTCGGAAATGAATAAACCCCTGTTTTTATTCAAGTTATTTTTAATTAAATGGATAGATCCAGCTGATGTTGTAAATAGAAACACAGATAACCTCTCCTGCATGATTTTTAATCCCTTTTTTCCTCCACCGGTACTAATCTGTATTCGTACACCATAGAAAATATGTTGAAAAACAATACTGACCCTGAACCAGTGGTTAGGGATTACACATCTACTACAGTACCCACCTTCCCCGGCCTGCAGCAGTGTCATTACTGTAGCTAATCATACTCTGTGACTTCCCCTAGTTTCCAAACTGTCTCACATTCATTTCCACTCAACCCGTTGCCCTGAGGGCAGTGATTTCTCCACAACAGTCAAAGTCAAATCCCAGACACCGAAGACCTTGTAAAATCCAGTTATATTGTTTGAGGAGAGAAAACTGAGAAAAAAAGACAAAGGAGTGGGGTTAAACAATGACAATGTGAAAATAGAATTTCTGTATTAGAAACAAAAATAAATAAATAGAAGGATAAATGAAAAACTAAGAGGGGGTGTTATATAGCGATGTTGAAAGATAGTGTTAAGTATCTCTCTATTTCCCAGAGGCAAGCAAATGCTTGTTGTTTTGTCTGACTGTTATATTTGTTGTACTGTCTGACTGTTAAGTTTGTTGTATTGTCTGACTGTTATATTTGTTGTATTGTCCGACTCTTCTGTTTGTTGTATTGTCTGACTGTTCTGTTTGTTGTATTGTCTGACTGTTATGCTTGTTGTATTGTCCGACTGTTCTGTTTGTTGTATTGTCTGACTGTTATGCGTGTTGTATTTTCGTTTTGATTAATTGTTCTCTGACAGAAGCCATGCAGGAGGCTATTAAAGTGAATGAAAGACACTCATTCTGTTCAGACACATCTTGTTCAGGTTGGACATTTTTCTCAATACAGCACATAGCCTTGAGCTCAGATGTTATTTGATGAAATGTTGTTTCACATCATGGCCATTTTGATGAAACATTGAAAGATTTTGTCTGAGTAATGACAGGTCTCCCAGACGGTTGTGTTTGCTGGTTTAATTTTTGTTGGGGGGATGGGGGGGGGGGTTGTGTGTATTGTGTTTCTTCTTCCCAAAAACATTGATTGTGTATACAGGGCAAACTTGCAAAAGCAAATGTGTTTTCAAAGCGTTCTCCCTGACTAAATCAAAGAAAATGAAAAATACAAAACCATATCTCAGAGGAGTTACTTGTGCAGCTGTCAATACGTATATAAATGAACTAGGGAACAATATTGCACTGACTCTCTTAAAATAATTTACTATAAATCATCTATACAGACATTGATTGATGTTATTAAAATGATAAAACAGTTGAAAACAAAAGTCTACACATTTTCCACCTACAATATCATCTTGTAACACTCAATATTTAAGTAAAAAGCAAATTCATTACTTCTTGGAAAAATCTTAGAAAAAGCTTAGATCACAGCAGTAGTAGCAGTAGCAGTCTCTGTGGACAGGTCTCCAGCAACCAGTCTATGTGGACAGGTCTCCAGCAACCAGTCTCTGTGGACAGGTCTCCAGCAACCAGTCTCTGTGGACAGGTCTCCAGCAACCAGTCTCTGTGGACAGGTCTCCAGCAACCTAGCATACCTGGATTTTGCCACTCAAGGTAAACGAGTTCAAGCTCAGTCAAATTACTAGAGGATTTCCAGAGCCCGGCCCTCTTTAGGTTGGCCTAAATATTTTCTATATGAACGTGGTTCCGACTGGGCCATTCCAGGAAATATAACATTCTTTTTGAAAGCCATTCTGTGGGTGGATTTGGCCATGTGCTTCAGATCATTGTCTTCTTATAAGGTGCAATTCTTCTTTAACTCCTGCATTCTGCCCGAGGGCAACAGGGTTTGTGCCAGAAAAACGACACATTTGGGGCTTTTCATGTCTCCTCTGTCCTTACCAGACTCCTTGTCCGTTTGACGGGCCGCAGCCTGAGAGCATGATACCGTCGCCCACCGACAGGAGGAACCCTGTGCTGTGGGTGATGAGACATGTGGGCTTCATGCCTTAACATATCTTTTGGGATTAAGGCCAAAAAGTTATATTTTGGTCTAATCAGGTCCATAACACATTTTCTCACTTTTGGAGATTAAATGTGCCTTTTGATGTTCATTTTGGGGAGAATTTGGCATCCTTCTAGTCACTCCAGAGTACAGGTCAGACTTTCGGAGAAAACGCGCAGAGATTGTAATACCTCTCAATAGTGGTCTGCAATGTGTTCCATGGAAAAGCTGTAATGCCCTTAAAATGACTTCCTTTTCCACTACTGATCGGAAGCTTTGAATAATAAATCCCTGTATCTCTTCTGTCTTGGGGCCCATGGTTATTTATTCAGGATGCAACCAAGAAACCTTCTTGGAAATTGTATTTTGGTCTAATCACTTCGACTAATGTCAGATGATGGCAGATTGCCTTGGTACATGATTTGGAATGGGATTAGTTAAATCTAAACACAGTTACTATCTCCATTATAAAATGCACCTATACAATCACACCTATACAATCAAGGCATTGACAGTTATTTTTTTTCTTCCTTTTTATCTCTAGAAAGAATGTTGTTGTTTCAATGTTGTTGTTTACATCTTATTAAAGATAAAAAATCTAGGTTTCAATGGCATTGATTAACAAGAAATACAATAGCAAGAACAGGCAAGAAAGACAGATAGGCGAGGAAGACAGACAGGCAAGGCAGATAGACAAGCCAGAAAGACACACAGACGAGGCAGACAGACAGGCAATGCAGACAGACAATAAGGAGTGATTAAGCTGGACCTACAGAATTATGCCTTTACATTGAGTCCGGAATCGAGTTGGAGCGTATAAGTTAGGATTCCAGGCTAACCCACAAAGCCAGCAGACTAGACAGTGACGTGGGTGACTCTTCCTCAGGTCAGGTCATCTGTACAGCTAACAAGACAAAGTCAAGGAGTGAATCATCAGGCTTATTCACATAACTACAACTGGTTGTGACACCTATTGCGTTGGTCGGGCAAAACTTTTAGGAAGCTGACTGTCTTGGCCTACGCCTCAAATTGCCCACAGATTTGTTACCACAAGGCAGTTTGGATGACAGGATTATATCTTTTTGCACACAACACCAATTTCTTTTTTCTCACTAAAGTATTGTATGCCTCCTATAAAACGTAGGAAATAGACCATCCAATATTAACACTCCACCAGAGTGGTCGACATACTGAAGGGTAGCAATTATAAAGCCCACCCCTCACCAGCAAAGACAACTGGGACCAAAACGAACCAAACCCCTTATAAAGAAAGAGACTGGCAGTGCTGAGTTGTCGGGGACAGGAAGTGTGGTCTCTATTGCTCAGAAACAAGTATCTTCCTATTAGCCAGCCTTGAAAATGTTATGATGTCTGGGCATGTTACATACTATCTAACAATGGAATTGTGTGGAGAAACGACATTATGTGGTGCCCATTATGTATGTATTGTCTGGAAAGAGTCTAAGTACTGTTTCTGTCTCTCTTACGTAACCAATCCTCTACAGGCTTCCACAACTCCAAACACTCATTACCGCCACACACCGTTTCGCCTGATCCAGCAGCCGGACAACGTCCCCAAAGAGCGCTCAGTTTTGTGCGAGCACATTTAGCGCGGTAAATAATATAGCCGCTCAGCACGACTTCTTATCATAGCAAGTATGTACCTAAGGTATTTTGACATTGCAGAGTTCACAACACTGGCTAAAGTACGTTCTGAAAGGCCGCTCTCTGAGTGGTAGGGAGGACCCGTCGTGCACACAACTCTACTGTTCCTCGGGTGCTGAGGTGAAAGGAGCCACGGTGGGGGAACAGAACGGTACTAGCGGACTGATGCCGAGCACCCCATCGCTATTGCGGTGCCGGGTGGTGCCGGTTGACTGAAGGAGTAGCCGGTCGGTACCCCGGCGCTAGAGCTCCTCTCTCTCTGGTGCACCGTGATGCATTTGCATTTGAGTTCAGAGGAGAAGCCGGAGCCTTTGATGTTGCAGCCTGTCTCTTTGATGCACCATGTGGCCACGCAGGAACAGATTAAGGAGAGAGAGGAGTGAGTTAGTGGGGTGTGAGGGAGAATAATGGGGTGTGTGTGTGTGGGTGTCAGCGTGAGTGTCCGGGCACACTCTCCATTACTGCCTGCACAGGGAATATGTACCACGGAGGAGTGAGAAGATCCACATGGTAATACCGCTGAATGGCGATTGAGGGAGATCTGTGTTCAGGACGGGGGAGCGAGAACAACACCATTCTTCTTCTGCCCCTCGCAACGCTCGACACCCTCAACGGCAATTACCGACACCCTCAACGCCCATTCCCGACACCCTCAACGGCAATTACCGACACCCTCAACGCCCATTCCCGACACCCTCAACGGCAATTACCGACACCCTCAACGCCCATTCCCGACACCCTCAATGCTAATTACAGACCCCCTCAACGCCCATTCCCAACACCCTTAACGCCCATTCTCCCATTACCATTCTCCACAACATTGACACCCATTCTCAACACCCTTAACACCGATTTTCAACACCCTTAACACCCATTCTCAACACCCTTAACGCTCATTCTCAACACCCTCAACGCCAATTCTCGACACCCTTAACGCCCATTCTCAACACCCTCAACGCCCATTCTCTACACCCTCAACGCCCATTCCCGACACCCTCAATGCCAATTACCGACACCCTCAACACCCATTCTCAACACCCTCAACACCCATTCTCAACACCCTCAACGCCCATTCCCGACACCCTCAACGCCCATTCTCAACACTCCCAATTCTCCTTCCGCCTTCCGGTCTCTAGACAGCCTCAGACAACCCCTACACTTGTCTTTTTGCTTTTCTAAAAAACAACACTTTGTATTTTGTTTCTATTTAGTATAAATCTGGTTGAATAAACTGGTTTAATTTGAATTGCACTTGTATTTTTTGGAATAATTATGACATTCTCAGAATATACACCCATCTCTGCATTCACCAAAAGACCCCAACTCTCCACAATGACACTGACACCCAGAAACTGGGAAAATTATTATCTCAATTAAAATACAATTATCATTTCAAAATGAATTACATTTAACACCCAGTTAGTTACAATGATTACGAAAAAGACTGGGACTAAAGAACCAACTGAATGGGCACAAAATGGTTACATCAACTTGTTTAAAAATGGTGTTGTCAATGTATACGTCTAAAAGACATTTGAAAATGTCTACAGTAGATAGAGCATCAGGCCAAATCAACAGGCTGCTGATTCGAATTCCAGAGGCAGTCATTGTGCCTTTTAGCAAGGCACTTTACTCTGATTGCACCTGTACATCGTTGCTCTGGGCAAGAGAGTGTGCTAAACAGGCAATCGTTTGGATTTGACATGGATTGAAGCATACTCCTGCATAACCCTGGGTAGGGCAGGGGGACGGGAACGGGGTTAGCCAAATGCAAGCATACTCCTGCATAACCCTGGGTAGGGCAGGGGGACGGGAACGGGGTTAGCCAAATGCAAGCATACTCCTGCATAACCCTGGATAGGGCAGGGTTGATGGGAACGGGGTTAGCCAAATGCAAGCATACTCCTGCATAACCCTGGATAGGGCAGGGTTGATGGGAACGGGGTTAGCCAAATGGAAGCATACTCCTGCATAACCCTGGGTAGGGCAGGGTTGATGGGAACGGGGTTAGCCAAATGGAAGCATACTCCTGCATAACCCTGGATAGGGCAGGGTTGATGGGAACGGGGTTAGCCAAATGGAAGCATACTCCTGCATAACCCTGGATAGGGCAGGGTTGATGGGAACGGGGTTAGCCAAATGGAAGCATACTCCTGCATAACCCTGGATAGGCTCCAGAATGTCCAGAACTTTGCTGCCAATGTCATCATGCACACTGAAACCCTGGTACCCACCTGCCCCCCCCCACTGAGTCCCAGTCTGCTTCCCTACAAGACCTGACTCCTCACTAACAGGACCTTCAATGGCATTGTCCCCTAACTAAGCTCCACACACACAAACACAACCTCCCAATCTCCTCTGACTCTGGCTTGCCGACCAGCCTAGAAACTAGACGGTGTACCTTTTTGGACCCTGGATGCAGCACCAATACCCTTGACCTCTGGAACCCTTTCCTCCCCAGCTACCTGTTTTGACTGCATCACCACATTCAGTCTGAAACACAGCCTGCTCAGTCTGGACTTCCCCTAAGATAAGATTAACTATGTATCCTAGGTACACTATGGAGCTTTTCTATTTTAATTATTTAACGGTTTGGGGATTTTTTTATAAAGCCTGTAATTCATCAATACTATCGAGGTAAACGATGGAAAATCTTTAACACATTTTTTTGCTTTTCAACCAAATATTCTCAGTGGTACAGGGGTGTCATTAACTCACCATACAGGAAACCAAAGAACTATGATTATTAATGACATGAAAGAAAGACAGTGGGGGAGAATAAACATCCTGAGCCTTGTTAAAAACAGAATGTGAACCCCCTCTTGGACGAACAGCTGGATGTCCAACTGAAGCCTTGTAACTATGGACAATTGACAACCACATGTCTAAGGAATTACATTCAAATGATGCGAAAACTTGAATTACGTTCAGTATCGACATATGACCAGTGCTACTCCTTAACGATTTGAAATTCCAATGCTCCTCGATGGGTTTTGCCATATAATAATTGTTCTTAACTATAATGGCTATTGCGGGTTGCGTTACGATACAATCTATTTAGATTCCATAACAGCTGTCAAAAATGTCCCGTTACAAAATACACATAAGGTTTAGGATCAAGGTTAGATTAGAAGTTAGGTTAAGCATCACAGTGCTAAGGTAAGGGGTCAGATAACGAAATACAAAAAAACTAATAATCTCTCTAAACGACAAATCACCAAATGATTACAAGAAAACGGCTTGCAAACCATCCGAGATGTGGTTGGTTGTGTTTCCGCCCACACCCCAACCATAACCCCACCCCTAACCTAGCCCCAACCATAACCACGCCCCATCCATAACCACGTCCCATCCATAACCACAACGCACACGCTATTTAACTCCCCCTACAAACAGACACGCTATTTAACTCCCCCTACACTCCCCCTACACTCACAACGGCTCCTACCATCTGGGTTGTAACAGCCTTAGTCATACGTTCAAATTGAATGGAATTGCATTTTCCAGATTAGCTGTAACTGAAAGTAATTCCTAGGATGCTGGGTGGCCTCTGTAACCAATTCAATACAACACCATGAGAACCAATTCTGGTTGGCATAAAGCGGTCAACTTACTTCATAGGTTTGAACAGAGCCTGTCCGTAGTTCTGGAACGTCATGATGAGTTTTAGTTGGGTGCCTCCTGACTTCATAGCTGTTGACAGCACAGAAATAGAAAAAAACAATCTCGTCATTGACACTGGCAGCCATTGTACAGGAATAGCAAAATCATTTTCTCACAGAATGACATCTCGGAGTACGAACATATCATAACACATCAAGTCAATTACAAAATGGATTTTCCCCCACCAGAGAATGATCAACCTCTCCACTGACTCAGACTGCGTGTGTGCTGAGTGACTGATGATGTCACAGCGTTTGATCAAGTAGACTAGGAGGTGAAGGACAGAGAGAACGATCACATTCACATTACTCTCGCTGTTTTCTCTTTGTTCTCTCCATTCGCAGATTTTTTTTCCTGTATTCTTTCTTTCCTGCATTCTTTTCCTGTATTCTTTCTTATATTTCTTATATCTCTCATAGTTTCCGGATTTTCTCAGCTTTTCCTACATTCTTTAGTCCCTCATTCTGTCTCTGGCCCTCTCTCTATGTATCTCTCTTGCTCTAGCTCTCACCACAGGACATAATAAGCCATTCTAATGGGACACCTGAGACTAAGGTTCAGAGGGCAGAAGCTAGAATGCTCACGTTCCGAAAGAGACAAAATTCAAAGTGACTTTCTTGGTCAGTGAAACAAATCGGCCCCAAAAGGGAGCCAGGAATAAGCTTTGTGCACCTTGCCTAATCGATTGAACCATATGGTGGAGGGTTGCCAAAGTGAAGGTTTTCTCTTCAGTGAAACAGTCATGCATTTTAGACACGATCGGTCAAAGCAGCAGCACTGAAAAGATTCACATTTATGGCATTTCAAAAAAAATACTATGTTAGCTTTTAGAAAATGTTATTTAGTGTGGAAAAAAGCAGGCGCTATATACAAATAGAGAGAAGATGCTAAAACATTCAATGCCAATGCTTTAGTCTGAACACTGATTGAATATGTGTCCACGCCCTGGCCTGTTTGTCTTCTACAGTACATGTCCTTGTATGGGTTAAGTGAAGACAATTCACAGAACCAAAATGTCACTAATCAAATAGAAAATGTCATTTGGTAAACACTATCAATATACCATGTATACTAGGGGTATTCATCTGTTCTCCTGTGCTCCACAGCCTGCTGGGGGGGGGGGGCCATTAACCCCCCCCCCCCCAGTGTCCCAGGTCTCCATCA
>JACXGK010005447.1:0-16709 GCA_016801125.1 Novumbra hubbsi | reverse complement strand
GAAACTGGAGAGAGAACCTAATCTGGTCCCACATGTGTTTATCTGCTTGGTTTAATCAACTCTTCTGACAATTGTTGTTATACAATTACAGAAAACACAGCTTCGGCCCAAATCTGTGTGTGCCTTTCTTCACCAAGTCCTCTGAAAGAAAGGTGACATCAGGGACCCGTCTAGTTTCTCAATTACTCTGGCATGACAGTTGGACGACCAAAGAGCAGGTCAGACACCAGGCTATATAGAATCTGCTGTGACTTACCAACGCTGGTGATTCTCTGTAAAACAAGATCCCTGAGCAAGGCATTGATGACTGGGTTGTGTCTGGAGTAGAGCTCGTATCGATTAATCCCTATGTGGAAGCGGAGCCAGTTGGGGTAGGAGTCAGCCATCAGCTCTCCTCCTGTTGGAGTGTACTCCTCCATGTTCCCCTCAGCGTGCCTGGAAAGGGTTCGGAGGAGACGAGGAGACGCGTGTTATAAAATTGGAGAGCATGTCATTATATTGTTTTTTTTTTGCACTTGACTAACCTTTTTAAAATTATCTTTAATTATTGCTTCGGGCAGGACATTTGATAATGGTTAAGTAGCTAATAATCGTATTCTGTATTATAACACTTTTATTAACGAGTAAGCAATAACATTTTTGTTATAACACATTTGCTATAAGTGAAGCCTAATATTAAGATAAGTGAAATGAACACAATATAATATGTATAGGCATAGGCATGTTGTAGGTTCAATTTGAATTAATGTATTGAATTTGATAAGGCAAATAATACTTTTTAGATTGTGGTAATTGCCTATTAATATAAGTATATCAAATTATATTTTACCATTCCTGATTCTCTGTGGCGCCCTTGGGGTCAAATCTGATGTCTGTGTTGACGTTAAACAACGTGTCCTCATCGGTCAGGGACGGTAATTCTCTCTTGAATAACGGATGGTCAAACAGGGCCAGCAATCTCGAACCTTCCATATGCAGGCCAACGTTGTTGTTCACCACAGTGTTCTCAGTGTGCTGTATGAGAAGTCTTTTTTTGTCACTGTTTTTCGAGTACTGTTCAAGCTGTTTATTAAAAGCTTCCGTTTTCTCCCCGGCAGTGAGGATCTTCTCCAAAGAATGGGAGATGTTAGAGCTTGGCTCATTGCTGAAGTCCTGGAGAATTCTTAGAGTGTGTTTGTTAGGCCAACCCGACTCCGCCGCCGACCTGGCTCGGTGTTTAGGCCAGTTCTGAGGCTCCTCGCTCGGCGTATGCGAGCAAGAGCAGCCGCTCTTGCTGCGCCTCTCCAGCTTTGGTAACAAGTCTATCATGATGTGCATCGAGCAGGCGATCAGAAACACCATGAGTATCAAAACGCGAAATTTACGGAAGAGTATCATCTTCATAGTCCCCTGTTTGAGCAGTTGAGAGTATTTACTGCAAATTATTAGCACGCATATAAAGAGACTCACTACATCACTAATGATGTTTATCACACTGGATGCCAATTTAATAAAATACACGTTGAACACGTAACCATCTTCACTTCTTGCCGTCTTGAGTTGACTAAAGGTTTCTGTGTTCAACTTCTGTATTCCTAACCACATAGAAATCCAGACGGCTGGCTCCTCCTGTGATTTAGAAGAGAATTCTCCGCATGCGCCCTGCAGGTAAAACAGGTCGACTCGGATCAGACCAACCGTGGAGTTGGGAAAGCGGCATTATTTCAACTTATTTTGCTCAACTGCTCCGCATTTAATGGTTTAAGCACAATATCAAGGAAGTGCAATTGTCCAGAAAGCAGTTCTAAAACGGAAGATACATTATCCATCAGAGGTCAGGTGCGTGTTCCCGGGGTCTGTTGGCGCGCATCCATCCAGCCGTTGAGTGTTAACTATGCGGTGCGAGAACGAGGGCTTTCCTGGATTGGCTTGACACGGGGAACGCATTGGTCCAGTTCGGGATAGGAAAAGCCTATAGAGCCACCAACATAAAAAATAACATTGAAGACGATAAAATAAAAAACAATGCCCCGATAAAATAATGAGGAACAGCGCAGCTGGAAAAGTGGGCTACATACCCTACGTGTTTCGTTTACCTACGGTAGGCTGCAATAACCGACCCAAGATGAGAGAATACATGGGAATTGTGAGAACAAATCCCAAGTAACAACAGGATATAGGCAAAAAAGAACCCAAACAGACGAAGCTAAGCAATAATCTGGCTAGGTACCGATTTGGTTTCAATCCCGGAGATCGAATACTGCTCGAAAGCGAGAAGAGAATACGCTTGTGAGACTGAGGCTGGGTGACTGTTAAATATTATGATGAATCGCGTCTAGATACAGCCTTGCGCCGCGTCACCGTGCACAGATTGGCTGAGTCTCCCCCACAGTCAGAGAGAGAGAGGAGGACAGGGGAGGACAGCAACCATCTGCGGCTGAAGTGCCTGCCTACCTGTGCCTGTAGCCGGTACTCTTCCGGGAAATATTCCCCCTGCACATCCAAGCTGTGCAAGAAGAGGGCGTCTCATCCCGGTGGCACAAATCCGTGGTGGCACAATACTGTATGTTTTGCATGTATTTGATTATTTATGTGTTTTAATTAGTGAAGTACATCTGCTAGCATCATTGAGGCGTCCTTATGTCTCGCAGAACCTTCGTTAGACAAATCAGCACGCCAGTCCCCTACAGCAGAAGATCCGTATTTCTGGAAGGTGGACATATATGACCCCAGGAATACCAGGGAATGTCCTCAACATATTTTGCTCACATGGATAGACATGTATAGACTGGATAGTTTGCTGCTGCTACCGGACATACACTGTTAACCCAATAGCATAATACAATAATGGTCCTTTACTACATTCGGGAACTCAGTATTTGGGTGGCCTGTGGAGGCTTTACAGACTAACTACAGGCAATCGATACAATTTAACCTTAAACCTCATTCTTTCCCTAACCTTAACCATTTTCCTAACACTGACACAATTGTAACCTACCTTAGTTAGTAGGCATGTTCTCATTATAGTATGTTGATAGTAAGAACATCTGCAGAGTGTGACACTACATTCACATATGCTGCCTACACGTTGAAAACAGCAGACTAATTAGTTTCTTTAGGGCTGGTTGAACCAACAGCAAACCTAGTTGTTTGTTTAGGTTAGGATGTTTTGAATGTTAACTGCAGGGACTATGGCGAGGGTTGGGGTTATAAATGCCCGAATTATCCATGCATGACCAATCAGGCCCAATATGATTACCTTTTGAGATGCTGTTATAATTACAGTAAAACCACAGCGGTTTAACAGCACGACAAGTGCGGGAATGACTTTAGATCCCCTATATAGGAAACTGCTCATTGGAACAGTAGATTTACCATGATGACTTAATGAAGGATCTGTGAAGGCAAGATAAGAAAGGAACGTAATGATCATTGTCAATCTCAGCGCTTAATTGTGTGTGTACGCTGGGTCTGCCTGTCTGTCTGCCTGTCTGTCTGCCTGTCTGTCTGCCTGTCTGTCTGTCTGTCTGTCTGCCTGTCTGTGTGCCTGTCTGTCTGTGTGGGTGGGTGTGTGTTTGCATCCATGTGTTGTGTTTGTGTCCACGCGTGTGTGTACTAAAGTGAGCGAGTGAGAAATGATGGGTTTATTCCAGTCCTACTGAAAAAGCACTTTTCTGGGAAGCCAGTAACATTCTAGTGTCTGACTCACCTAACACAACAGATCACTTCTGTCCTTCCTATTGTGTGAGGAGGAAGAGAGACCCACGTATAATAGGTTTCGGTGCTGCTAAGTAACGTTCTGCCCGGAATGATGTGCGGTGGCACTTCTACTTTTGAAACCCTAAAGAAGCTAATTAAAACCGAAGTGACTAACTAGTTATTAAAAGATGCTGTTACAACATTGGAGGAAAGAGAGATCCGGATCTCTGCATCTCCGGGAGAATAATTGTAGGACCTCCGTCGGTGTCTGTGTGTGATGGCATTGATGCGCGCTCCGGAGACAAGGCTTCAATTGTTGCCCGTCATCCACTGCAATCATCCACAACCGCTCTAGCCCCGTCTCGCTTGCCTAGGGTGAAATAGCCCACCGTAGATGTGTATTGATGTCAGTCAGGTTGGCATGATGATAGCATGGCAGTCAATGGGTCAGAGAACCTTTACATCCCCCTTACCCAAGTGACTCACTGAGTTGTGCGCTTCGTCTCACCTTTCAATATGAATCAAGAACACCTTTGTGCTGTTAATGTTTTACTAATCATTGCCCAATATAAGTGATAAGCAACATTTCACAGGTGCTCCCATAACATTTCCCACCGGTGCCGTTAAAGGCCGCATGAAATTGGGAGAATGCAAATAAATAGTTTGCAACTAAATAAAACTTGATAATACATTTGATAGTTGATCTATTTGATCATTCATTTATTGTAACTAGGGCTGTCTGAGCTAAATATTTAAACCTCTGACAAGGCTTAACAGGACTCGACAAGAAATAAAATGACAAACTGATGAGGAACTAGGGAGACTAAATAGGGACGGGAAGGGGGGAACCAGTCACAGGTGAAATCAGTAAACACAAGGAATCAAACCCCAAACAAAGAAATGGAATGACTAGAGCCTAAAAACACTCAACATAGAAATGTAACAACTAGCATGGTGCTGGCGAAGGTTAACTGACTCCCCTTCAGTTAACTTTCAACTGACAGCTGTAATTAAAACAAATACTGCTTTCCCCCTCTGTGTTATTATCCACAACACATCACAGAGAAACAGTTTTTGTGACGGACTGAGAAACTCCTACCCAGAAGACCCATCAACTTGGACCCAAATAATATATTATTTATATAATAAAACAAGAGTGAGAATCAAAGGAACAAATCCACGTAGTAATTTTACAAGACACATTTTAAACCTCATTAATTTAGCATTTAACTCTGTAGGTATTCGTTCGACAAAACAAACGGGTCCTTCTCACTCCCTTGGCTCTGGGATCACACAAATGATGGGGGTACGACAGAAAGGGTGGAGGTACGACAGAAAGGGTGGAGGTAAGACAGAAATGGTGGAAGTACGCCTGAACGCCCAGGTGGAAGGACGGGGACCGAGATGACAACAATTACAGGACTCTTGTTGCCCAGCGCACAACAATGACATCTTCTAACAAATCCAGTTGTAGCGTCCTCTCCTCCACCTGTGATGAGTCATCCAGGGGTGAGTGTGTGTCCATGTGAGCTGGGTAGGCATGGTAATAGCGTGGAGTCATTGGTTCAGTGAATCTTTACAAACCAGTGGCCTAGGGTTTGGAATACAATCCATCTCTTCTGACTTTCACCAATTCCTATGTCCAGGAAAGAGTAAGAATGTACAGGATTACATGAACTCCGCTTGGCTGACTGGATTTCGCTGTTCATTCAACACTTCATCGAGATCCGCTGGTAATGATGGCTATGTTACTGATTATATACTTTGAATCTGTGTTATAACACTTACACATTAGTGTTATAACTTAACTCCTTAAAGTTGGTGACAACTCGGTTGTGTAGCTCCCGTTTTAGTGGTACAAATCACTTCATTTTAACAGTGTGGTCCAATACCATTTATCACCTGTTCCCGGAGCCTATCAGCGAAGGACGGGAGTAGGAGAACTCGCGAAATGAACCTATTCATTGAAACAAAATAATAAACCCTTCCCCTATTGTCTGACTGGCCACAACACATCACCTTGGAGCGAATTTATGTGACAAAGTGTTCAGTGTTATCTCCAGCTGACACAGCTGACAGGCCAACCGGTGATATGTCTCCGGATATGGAACGACCTCGTCAAGCCCAGCCCCTCCAGACGACAACAGTAGCGAGGCTCCTATATAGATAGCTAACTGCAGCAGAGGTCATAAAATACTGTCAAGGGGCATAGACTGATGTCTTCTACGTATCGGCCGGTACAGTGAGATTGCAAATCTGTGCATTCTCAGCTGGGGGGCGTCTGTCCGCTGTAGGAGCTAGCGGGAAGTAGACAGCTCTGCTTGGCTTGAGGATCAGAGTCGGGGCTGTGAATTTGGTGAGAAAGTTGCACTCTGGAAAGGAATTGAGGTTTAGGTCTGGAGAGGCTTGGATTTTATTGAACGGTTTTGGGGAGCTTCTGCACCGAAACACGCAGGTAATGTTTCGAAGAGTCGATCGGAAAAAGAATGACATCACCGCGACACGAACCAACTCCATATGAAAATGGAAATACATAAAGTTATCACGTGAAAGTCACCCTCCGGCTTTTAAAAAGCAAAATGAGATTTGCTGACATTTCCATATGTTATCAGAGAAGAGGGTGTCCTGTCCTGCTTTCTTAACCTCTCTTCACAACCAGTCCCCCAACACGGTGCTCCAAAACATCACACGTGTATTGCGTGTGTGGTTGAATTTGTATGAGTTTGTCCTTGGTCGGACCGGGGGTTAAATGGAATATTCACGGAACAAGCCACGTTTCCATCCCTAATTCTGCACGGCATCTGATATGGCAGATTTAAATGGATATTACAGATAACATTGCCCTCTGTTGGCCCCAATAAGCCACACAACGGCCCGCTTGTAACTCCTTTGTTTGTTCCCTCTATCTGTTCCTTCTTCCCTTCCTATTCTCTCCTTCTTCACGTTTTCATTTAGAGTGGGGTTCACAGGTCAGCCGCTGTCGAATTGTAAGGATGTGAAGATGCTAATTTAAATGGTCCCTTTAACTGGTGGTAATGACTTCATCGGCAAGACGTTAGGTCAAAATGGTACCCTCCTCTCTACATAGTGCACTTGGAAACGGAATGCCCGGTTAGATGTCAGTCTGGTGGGAATTTTCGATGAACACTATTGGAACATTATTTCATTGACTTGGAACAATATTTGAACACTAATGTGATGACTTTAGAACGTTAGTTATTGACTTGGAACAACATTGGAACACTAATGTAACACCTTTAGAACATTAGTTATTGACTTGGAACAATATTTAAACACTATTATATTGACTTTAGAACATTAAGTTATTGACTTGGAACAATATTTTAACTCTAATGTAACGCCTTTAGAACATTAATTATTGACCTGGAACAATATTTTAACTCTAATGTAACGCCTTTAGAACATTAGTTATTGACCCGGAACTATATTTTACCTCTAATGTAATTGTTGCTCACCCACATTTGGAGCATCATGTTATTGTTTTTCATTGAAGGACAGTGATTTAAATTGCCAGAAACCAGTAGGTTGTAGAAAGGTTTTTCTACCAATGTTGTTAAATCGTATTTTCTTTAAATTGCAAATCATCCACATATTGACAGCATCGTCCTTATTCAGTTAGAAGACAGTCAGCTATTGTGATAGAAAAGTGCGGTATACACTCCCTTTCCCCGAAACCCCTAGAAAGCAACCAAGCATTCAACCACACGTCAACCTTCCTTTATGGATCTCACAGGGATGATCACGGCTAAACACGACGTGCACTTCGTGGCGACTGACAGATTCACCGGGTGGGACGTCTAGGAAAGGAACTCTTATCACGGCCCGACTCCCTGAAGGTGGGTGTGGGACTCCAGACTGTTCTATTATACGTCTATGGACGAGACCGTCGCCTTCATTCAAACTGTCCCAAACACAAGGACCCTACAGTACACTATGCGGTGATTACGCCCAGAGTCAGTCATCTATGAGCCCGTAGTTATAATAAGCTGTTATTGCAAAACCCTTAGGTAGCCTAGTCTGCCTCCTTCAGCTGTTTACCCCCCCCCCCCCCCCCGGTTGCCAAGCCCACCTGATGGTTATTTATAAGTCCTGTTACGGTGGCGAGCTGCACCTGGCTTCCACCGCGCTGGGTGTTTCCGTGTTGTAAGACCCTGGAGGAGGAGAAAGGTCTGATGTATGTATGTCCGAGGCCTTACGTAAATGTAACGCTTGTGCCTGGCAGAACCCTGAAATAGCAAAACAGACGCCTCTACCTTGTCCCAGGACAGAGAACAGTGTTCGAAAGAAAATGTGTTTGCTATTTTTCACTCCCAGCGCTATAAATATAATTGGCCTGCGTGGAGAAATGCACCGTATGGAAATAATGCAGTTTTGTTGCTTTTGTCAGGTCAGATCATCTCAGATCATCTCAGAAATGCCAAGAAGTAGTGTATACCATATATACACTACTAAGTAATATACTTTTACTTATACAATCAACCTTTTCCAATGGATATTGATAAGTAGATTCTTAGCTGGCTTTCTAGTAAACCTATATTATCGCCATTTTGGGGCACATTACGAAGTCAACTTTTTAATTATCTTCATCAAACCAATACAGTGTGGTTATGAAGTTAATCTGAGAAATCCTCTAGAAGCTCAGCTAGCCATGAAAGCATGGAGGAGATGAATGTTGTGGAGGCCTGTATAAACATCCTTATGATTGGAAAGCATTTCTACCCTCAATATTTACAGTGCACTCAGTCTGTTGAATCAAAACACGTTTGGGCTACGAAAAGGAAATGTGGAGAGTGAAAGTGTCGCTCTTCTGCAGTGAATCAGAGAAGTATGACCCCAAAGCAAAAATAGAGATACACTAAATGCATGCGGAAATGAGGCCCACGGGTAATTAAGCTATAAAAGGAGGCGCGAAAGAGATCCGGCGATAAAAAAAAAGGAAACGAGGGAGCGGGAGGAGAAAGAGACAACTAAAGAAAAGGCGAGGGAGAGGAGAGAGGGTAAGTGGGGGAGAGAAAGGAGGAGGGGGAGAGGGGGAGAGAAGGAAAGAAAGATACGAGTGCATTTGGTCTGAGACCTGGCCGACACCATTAACAGTGTGATATATGAAGCCCGAGCAGCTGTATTCACCCTCATAGACCCACCGCCCTGCAGAAGGAATAGCCCCTTGGTTTCTTCAGGGTTCTACTAACTAACTACAGCCCAGTTCACCTCAGGAGACCCCCTATCTCCAGCCCCTACCACCTCCCCCCACCTCCCCATCCCATTTACCTGGCTGCTGACTGTGCATCTCTTATCTCTCCTCTTGGCTCCTTTCATTTCTCTCCCACAGAGTAGGAGAGCCACGCGGGCGAGCGGGTGGAGCGTGGGCTGCTGCCAAGGGCACTACGTTATTTCTTTATTACTCTGGCTGTCTGCTTGCCCAGCAAGGACCCTTCCTTTACCCCACTGTGCCCTACTTGGCCGTAGTTTGGCCCGACATCTTGTTTGTTGAGTGTGTGTTAAGGACGGCTGGTGGTGACTAAAGAAGAGTGGTGTGCACTTAAACACACATGGTACAGGGAATCATATGGCAGCTCTGATGGAATCATTCCTAGAGGCAAATGCATACTCTGTATGACTTGTGGAGCATCAATGATTCTTCCTATGGTGTAGTTACAGTTATTGTTCATTGGACTGTCAGGATTCATTCGGTCAGTAATAGGTCAGTACTGTTCACCACTCTGAAAGTCAAACCGATGGGTTAACACAGATCCCAATGTCCGATATATAAAATCCTAGCCACCTAGTGCTGCTGTGTTGTACATGATATGGCTAAGATGACGATAGCTAAATCTGAATGGCACTGACTATTACCAGGATACTTTTCATCAAACTCAGGACGGACATGAGTTTTAGTAATAAAGCCGCAACAGGGCTGTGTGTTTCCCCCTAAGCCAAACGGAGAGACATTGCTGCAGTTTCCCCAGAACACAAGCTTTTATTGAACCAGCGCAGAGAGTTGAAGAAAGATGGAATGAGGGAAAGCAATACCTTCTCACATGATCTGGATCAGGTGTCAGAACATTTTACAATGAAGTCTCACTTTAAACAGCGTTTGGGTTCTCTCAGTGATTTGTGAGTCAAAAGTACATTTTGGTACGTTAGAATGATATAAACCAGGTTTCTGTTGGCCATGTTATGAAACCTGAGCATCGCCGTCCTAATGGATCATTCCCACATGCTATGCAAGAGGCCCTTTTTCTGTAATTGTCTTTACTGTATGTCTGCTTTTTTTTGTTGCATCTCTCCGAGCTGAATATGTCAACATGTTATATTCAACCTGTGTCTGAAATGTAATTGGATGACGTGGTGACATTGTTGTAATTGGATGACGTGGTGACATTATTGTAATTGGATGACGTGGCAACATTTTTGCAATTGGATTACGTGGTGACATTGTTGTTTGCTAGACTGTAGTTCACAAATGGTATATAATGTGGTTTATAGCCTTTTTGACCACAAGTAAATTAGGTTGAAAAACAATGCTTGCCTTCTTAAATGCTGTCTTCAGCTCTTAAAGGTTTCTGAATGTAGTCTTGCTCCCATACATGTGAAATTCAACCAATACAGTAGTCAGTTAGGTGACTTCCATATAATTCTAAGGTCCAGTTCTAATAATTGATGGTCTTCTCTACAAGGTTAGTCTGAAACATCTATGTACTTTAAGTTTATCACCAGTGATGTGTATTGTTCGGTAGGCTAATCACCAGTGATCTCAAATGTACAGTAGGTCAATCACCTGTAATATGAGATGTACTGTAGGCGAATCATGATATGAAATGTGCTGTAGTAGCATTCCACTGATTTTTTGTCTTGTAGACGGTTGACTTCTAAGCAGGATTATTAGCGTTTTGTGATACAAAGAGCATATTGATCTCCCTCTGCATGCCAAAGAGCCAGCCTGCTCCTATTTCCCGTACAACCCAGTAAGCCTCCTAATGTCACTGCCCCATTGCCATTATTGAACAGCCTCTTTTATGTATTGTCTACTGTGCTTAATAGTGATGGGAAGGTCAACTTTTTCTAAATGTTTTGGAATCAATTACATCCAGGCCACTGGGGATCATGTAAAATAGTCAAACAATCAGCTTCCATCAGTTCTGTTCCAGCTTCATGCTTTCCTTTACATTATACCTTCTACCCACTAACACATTTTTCTTTCTTTCCTTGTGTGGACATGAGACCTAACCAAGACCCAGAAATACGTAAAACTAAACATTGCTCTAATCTAAACCTCAGTAAACAAGGTTTTATGTCTAAACTTAACTTACCTGTACCATTTACCCCCATTCTGTAATGCCTATACCTAAAAGCTTGATTCTAACACTATGCCCAATTGTCCTTCATTCTTAATCCAAAGCCTGAGGTGGAGATCACATTTTCCTTAAACCATCTTTGTGTGGAACCCATATGTACACGCAGACATGAACACGCTATCTCACACACACACACAGACACACTGCGCTCAGGATGAAACACACACACACACAACTCTCCTTCCCACATACAGTGCACACGCTAATGCATTTTAAACCGGTTGGCCACTGTCTACCATAATTAGAGTCCATGTGTAGGGCAGGGAGCCCTGTTTCTTTGTGCATATGCTAAGACAAAGACTCTGTTGTTAGGTGGAGTTTGTAGCAGGGGCAGGTGGTTGGACTGGGCTACATTGTAGGGATGACGTGAGGGGACAGAGAGGCTGGCTGGGGGACTGTACTCAGCCCCCACCAAAACACCATTTAGCCTCCAATAGAACAAGCAGAACAACCTCCAGCCTCCACCAGAACAACACTCAGCCTCCACCAGAACAACACTCAGCCTCGACCAGAACAACACTCAGCCTCTACCAGAACAACCAGAACAACACTCAGCCTCCACCAGAACAACACTCAGCCTCCACCAGAACAACCAGAACAACACTCAGCCTCCACCAGAACAACACTCAGCCTCCACCAGAACAACCAGAACAACACTCAGCCTCCACCAGAACAACCAGAACAACACTCAGCCTCCACCAGAACAACCAGAACAACACTCAGCCTCCACCAGAACAACCAGAACAACACTCAGCCTCCACCAGAACAACCAGAACAACACTTAGCCTCCACCAGAACAACACTCAGCCTCCACCAGAACAACACTCAGCCTCCACCAGAACAACACTCAGCCTCCACCAGAACAACACTCAGCTTCTACCAGAACAACACTCAGCCTCTAACAAAACAACACTCAGCCTCCACCAGAACAACTCTCAGCTTACACCAGAACAACACTCAGCCTTCATCAGAACAAACCTCAGCCTCTACCAGAACAACATTCGGCCTCCACCGGATGGTCTTAAACACCTCTAACAGCATTTGCCAAAACAATCTGTTGAAGCTCATTATCCTCCATGTAGGGTATGATGCAAACTGAGGGGCTGATCCTTAAAGCATGGAGATTAATAGAGCAGTATGACAGACCAACTAATGGATCTGCATCCCCTTTTCATACAGAAAACTCCACTTGTTAGTAAACCATTTAATAGAGAACTATGCACAGATATGTACATCACATGCATGGCATTAGGTTCTGCTCCTCTGGGGTAACTCACCTCCATCATATGGTCGTAGATACGATACTACCAAAACTAACATCACCGTAATATTATTTATAGCGACCCCCAAATGCAACAAACAAGGCGCGAGATATTGATCCCCGCAAACTGAAACACAGAACCGAACAGGCGGAGGCAGCGTTAGTGGGGCAATGGTCCCTGCATGCTTGTACAACCATATCAGACTGTGTGGGTAACCTGAAGATTAAATAGACCGGTAAGAAACCTGATATTGCGACAGGAGCTATCCGACTTCAGCTGATTCCCTCTGGTGTTTCCTGGCTGAACTGGATCTGCTAATTCGCACCCAGTTTGCCCATGGACTTCAGTTCAGGGCCAGACTAGTTCACCGTATAGGAGTTATGGTTCTATTTGGGATGTATGTGTGGTTAACTGAGATTGTTCTAGGGTTTAATGTCCTTATGGTGGTGTGATTGAAGATTGTTCTGGAGTTTAATGTCCATATGGCGGTGTTACTGAAGATTGTTCGCAGGTTTTATGTCTCTGCAGTGGTGTTAGGATTCAATTAATCCTAACTTGATTCCTCTCATCGTCTACATCTCAAATGGCATTGAAGGAGGTATGAGGTATGTAAGTGGACTGTTAACAGTGAGAAAAAGCAGGGCACGAGGGACGTGGTGTCTGTCTGGTCAAACGGTCAAATTACACCACTTATCAAGGCTTTTATAGATCCAT
Organism: Novumbra hubbsi; assembly: GCA_016801125.1. Classification (NCBI taxonomy): domain Eukaryota; kingdom Metazoa; phylum Chordata; class Actinopteri; order Esociformes; family Umbridae; genus Novumbra; species Novumbra hubbsi. Next base: position 3,679 of record JACXGK010005447.1, on the reverse strand, counting down.
ACCAGTTGTATTCAACTCTGGACCTCGAAGCCAGTTCAACTCAATTGTTCCCATTGCAACCCCCTAATAGGAGTCTTATTTAGACCTGAGATACCAGGTGGGTGCAATGTATGATGAGGTAGAACAGAAAACCAGCAGGCTCCTGCCCTGGTATGGTTTGTGTTAAATACCCCTGGTCTAGACGGGTAAATGACACTACCAGCATCTAATACAGCAGGCCACACGGTGCCACCGGGGCTGTAGTCACCGGGACAGAAGACACGGGGGCTGACCAGCATAGGTCAACATCCTGCATCTCATAGCTGCCATGGACTCCCGACCACATTGGTCAACATCCTGCCTCTCATAGCTGCAACCCATTGGTTGAAACCACCAGACTGACCCAAAACTGAGGGGACTGAGGAACAGGGAGAGCGTTTATTTCATTATGTATTTCAATATCAGCCGCGCTCAAAGAGATCTAGAGAAGAGACAGTCTCATGGGATTGGCCAGTCCTCTTTTGGCCACGCTGGGTGGAGTTCATGAGATGACATGACCTCATAAGGTCAATCCAATCATCATTATATTCGAACATTCAGATGTGGAATGGGTCAGTTGACTTTTCAAAGGCAGGTTTTTTTTTAAAGGAATGGGTTCAGTGGTTTAGACAAAATAGCAACATGAAGAGGTAGTCTTCAACCTGTACTATCAGGTGTAGTCAGGCTAGGTTACGCTAGAAAACTAGCCCAGCTGAACATAGGTATATTGTGATGGTTCTTTGATGGTCATATATTGCCCTGTTCATAAATAAGAACCTGTTTAGCAATTTGGCATTTCAACAATTTATGTAACTGTTTGTATTGCAGATAGTTGCATCCGTAACAACTGGTATCAATTGGCTCATCAAGAGTTATAAATTCGGCACAAATTCAATGAGATTGGCTTTGGAATGCAATCCACTGATCAGCCATTCTGTACAAAACAATTCTCCCATTTGACTTCTCATTATCTCCTTCTTTCATAGTAATTGATCCATGGTTTCACATGAGCAGATGACTACATTATTTGGACTAGTATCGTAAAAAAAATTCATTGATGTTGTCAAATAGATTGTTCTAATTATTAATGGCTGTCAGATTTGTATCATTATTAATGGCTGTCTGATTGTTCACATTATTAATGGTGGTCTGTTTGTTTGAATTATTAATGACTGTCAAATGGTTCTCATTTTTAATGGCTGGCTGATTGTTCTCATTATTAATGGGTGTTTGATTGTTCTCATCGATAATGGTGGTCTCATTGTTCCCATTATTATTGGCTGCCTGATTGTTCTCATTTTTAATGGCTGGCTGATTGTTCTCATTAATAATGGGTGTTTGATTGTTCTCATTATTATTGGCTGCCTGATTGTTCTCATTATTATTGGCTGCCTGATTGTTCTCATTATTATTGGCTGCCTGATTGTTCTCATTATTATTGGCTGCCTGATTGTTCTCATTATTATTGGCTGCCTGATTGTTCCCATTATTATTGGCTGCCTGATTGTTCTCATTATTAATGGCTGTCTGATTGTTCTCATTATTAATGGCTGGCTGATTGCTCTAATTATTAAATACTTTCCAATCGTTCAAATTATTCATGACTGTCCAATCATTCTAATTATTCATGACTGTCCAATCGTTCTAATTATTAATGGCTGCCTGATTGTTCTCATTATTAATTAGTGACTGTTTGAGGTTCTAATTATTCATGACTGTCTGATTGTTCTCATTATTAATTCATTACTGTTTGATTGTTCAAATTATTAATGACTGTCCAATTGTTTTTATTATGAATTACATTTCTGATTTCTGATCTGCTGTTTTGTCTTCTTGGGGGGTTTATGTTTGAACTAATTGTTGTTCAGAAGTATATGCCAACCACGGTGGTTTTATGTAACCGTGAGCGAAACAGAGAACTTCCATTGTATCAGTGTTCTGGGCCCTGGAGAGCATTTTAATAACAAAAATGGAATAGGGAGGAGAAAAACGAGTTGAAAAACACCAGTCGCTGGGCGGGGCACAGAGTCAAGGTTTTCCCTTCTGTTTTGATAGAATTTTGGGAGGTGACATGGTTGGGAATGGTTGATTGGTTGTCGGCCTTTATGACGTGGCTTTGGAATTCTGCTTTGTGTCTTATTAGAAACCTTGAGAATGTTGTTTATCTTTGCCTTGGGAATTTGTATAGTGATCCAAATTCACATGTTACATGGGGAAATGTCAAATGTTACATACCCTTTAGCTTTTAGCAAGCCACTTGACACATTGGGGCTTTTTAATAGTTTTAAATTGAATTAGCATTGGTCAATAATTTAACCATGTATTGATCCCCTACTTGTGTATATAGCTAGAAGGCATCTGTCCAATTTTGATTGATTAGACACTAGAACTAACATGGGCTTCCTAGTCCACTTCAATCAATTCTCCCTCAGTGACAGCACATCCAGTTGGTACCTCCAGCACTCCGGGGATACAGACTCAACATCGAGTGCGATGAGAAAAGAGCCTGCAATTCTAAGTACATTTCTTTATTCCTAAATGCATTTTCACAGCACACATACGGTGCAAGTCTAAGAGAGAGATGCAGGGAATATTGTAGTGTTGCTTTAACTTCATAATGCAGTGCATGGGTTGAAGGACATACAATATATTGCGATCATAACACGTTTCGTGCCTTCTCCTATTTTTCAGGGGTATGTTGTCCATGCAGGGGAAACAGGAGCAGTAGAGATTATCCTCTCGTTCATCTATCACTGGGAGCTCTGATTCGGTTACCACTGGTTACCCATTCCTGCTCTAAGGCACACACCTCAAGCGTAATTGTACACATCAATAAACCTTTCTCACGTCAGACACAGCTCCTTCTAGGGCACACGGACAAGCACAGACACACACTGACACACAGACATCCTCCCATAAAATAGACGGATTCATTGGTGAAATTATATAATATCAAAATGAAATGTGCGTGTAGTTCATACCCTACATATACAATGTGTTTATTCACAGGGCAAGGTTTGAAGCGCAGGACGTCGTCAAATGTGTGTGTGGTGTGTGTCTTCCACTCTGAACCCAACCCCTCCCTTATCCCTCTCTATCTCCCTCTGCCTTTTATGATGCGTTTCCTCTCCTCTCCATCCTCACAATTACCAACCAGTGATCTGGTGTGTCTGAGGGGAAATGGCTCTATAACTCATTTACACTGTCAACACCCTGCCAGGGCCGTGGAGGGATACGCTTGGCTCCACCTCGCAGTAACAGGAGCTGTGATAGTGGAAGGATACCAGAGACGAGGACCTGGTTGAGTCATACTGTGTGTGTGTGTGTGGAGGAAATTGTGGTCAGCTTCAAGCAGTTCTTTGGATTCACATGCAATTTTTTCTTGGATGAACAAAAGAAGAGATTGCGACCCTCTAGGCCATGAGTTTGTCATGACCAATCATGTGACCCGTTTAGGAAAACAGCCGGGCCTGGAGTTCGACCCCATGCCATGTAGTATAGTAGTTACATGCGTTATATGAAAAAGTGACATAAATTTGTTACATTTTCAATACACTCCTGTAGGGTTTGTTTGTTATACAGATTGAACCACCAGCTAGATCCGGATCAGATGCGAAGAATACACCATCAGCACACCCCCCCCCCCCCCCCCCCCCCCCCC
>JACXGK010005446.1:0-33019 GCA_016801125.1 Novumbra hubbsi | reverse complement strand
GAACGGTGGGCTGCGGTATCCGCCTCTCGGGGGTCCCCCTCTCCCTCGTCTGGGTGGTTGGTATGTTTGGTTGGGGCACTCCCTAGACCAGTGTCCTGTTTGACCACAAGAGAAACAACCCCCATACCCTGGGTGGTTCACGCCCCCCCTACCCCGATAGCCTCCGCGACCCCCGCTGTACCCGCCTCTCTTACCATAGGGCCACCTATGGTCTGAGTCCGGCTGATCCCATGGTGGGGGAACCTCTGGGCCCGGCGAAGCGGTCGCTACTAATTGTTTAGCGGGATCTAACTTTTTCTTTTCGGTGGCCTCCTGTTTAGCTTTCCCCAATTGTAATTTTAGGAGCAGGGCTTGTAGAGTCTTTAACTCGGTTTCTCTTTCTTTTTTCTCATCCATGGCCCGCTGCAGATGGTGTACCACGTGACGCTCCCACACAGTTGAGTCTGCCCCAGGCAGATCAGGGTTGGCCATAACTCTTTCCCTAACTTCAGTAGGGACTCCCTCTAAGACTGCCCTCCTAAGCCACTCTCTCTGGGATCCATCTTTACCGGGGTGGCACCCGGTATGACGGGTCCACTTTTCTTTAGCTCTGGCTAGATAGTCCCACGGGGCCTCCCCCTCCTCCCAATCTATTTTTGGTGCAGCAGCTTGATTAGGCACAGGAAACTGATCTCTCATGGCGGCTGCTATGCTTCCTACTACTCTAACAAACGGGACCTCATCAGGAAGTTTAACAGTCTTAGCTCCAGCCTCTATGTCAGCAAACTCATGCTTTGTCATTGCGCGGGCGGCTACTGCCCTCCAATCACCCACTGCCAGTTCACGTCCAGCTGTTAATTTATCAAAGTGCTCAAGCCACATCCCCCCCCTTCTCTAATCGGGGGTATTTTATCCACTATCCCTTGTATATCCCCAAACTGCCATGGCTTGTACTTCACCCCCCCTTTTCCCATAATTAATGGCATTTGCATTGAGTATGATAGACTCCCCGCCCCTTCCCTTCTAGCTCTTCCTCTAGTGACCGTGCCCTCCCTGGCTTGTTTTTCTGTCGACTCCCTCACTGCAGTTTTAAGTTGTTCTGCTAAATTGTGTCTATTTATCGTTATGTCAGCGTCGTGTCTTACGTCATTGTTTAGTTCTATACTACCGTCATTGTCTGCCCATTCGTCGTCTTCCTCTTCTACATCCCCTACTTCTCCTACGTTGTCCTCATCAGAGTCGACTAACACCCCTGTTAGATTCCCCGTAATGCGAACTCCCCTAGTCCCACGTACTCTTCTCTTTACTCTGAAGGCAGGCACCGGGCCAAGGGGTTTCATACGGGAGCGTGTACTGCGAGCGTGAAATGGCCCTGTTTCTGCCGGAATTTTCCCAGGACCTTTAACGGTCGACCCCCCCGTCCATTCCCGATAGCTGTCTGCCTCGGTCTTAAAGACCCCTCCCTCTACGTGGAGCACGGGATACATGCGTTCGGGAGCCTGATACGGTGGTGGGATAGAAGGACACCCTGGCTGCACAACCTCTCTAGGTTCCGGGAAGTCCTTTACCGGATCTTCCCTTCCCTTACACTGTGTCGTTCGGTCGCGTTTAAGTTGGTCTTTTACCTCACGACTATCACCCCCTAATTGAACCCATACTTTCTGGTTTCGTTCCATCCTACTACGCTCCTGTCTCAATTTCCTACCCGCAAAATACGGACTAATCTTACTCTCTTTATCAATTTTTTCAATTCTTTTACCCCATATGGTAGTCTGATTCCACAACAAATCTTCAATCGATCCCACGGGCTTAGTCCCGCCGGATCATATTCTTCCACAACCAGTTTTAACATTTCCTCACTTAATTTTACTCGCCTATCTCCTTTCTTACTTTTGTCTGCTTTTTTATTACCACATCCATTACGCATGCTATTTGCTGTTCCCACGGTTTGGATTCCACTACATCCGCCATTTTTACACAATTCCCCGCACAGTTACCACAGCCTACAATCCCCACAATGCAACACACAGTTTATACGTTCTACCTAACTATTTTGGACGTCGCTGGCGCCCCAGGCCTTTAACCAACCACTCGTTTGAAATATCTTAAAATTTCAGGGCTTGCACCTCTATGTGGTAATTCGGAGATCCCCAACTCTCCGGGTAATCCAGCCCAGTGATCCTCACCGAATAATTTGTTTCAACGAGGCCTCTGCATCCGTCGACCCAGAGTTGGATACACTACTTCTAGGATTTTCCACTTTAGAGTGCCCTAATTCTCCAGGCCTCTACACCTGACCGTTCATTTATATTCAACAATATAACTTTGGAAAAGTCACTTCCGGGCAGTTTGGGAATTAAGTTCCCAGGACTTCATACCTACTAATTCGCCCAGAGACGCCCCTCCGGTGCTGGCCTCTAACCTTCAAGGTTAATCCTCTGACCTTAAACCACTAGTTCGCACAGCGGCGCCGCACTGTGCAGGTCTCAAATTTGGAGACTTAAATTTACACTCTTCGTACTTTTCACAAACGATTTTCAAAATTTTACAATAGCCAATACACAGATTCGTTTTTAAAAACAGGCTCTGCATACCTTTTTAAGTTGCCATGGCTAAAAATCATTCGGAAGTTCCGGAGGCTCTGGTTCGTCATTTAGCATGAACACCCTCTGATCCCGGTCGAGCCCCCAAGTTGTAGAAACCGAATGTTTCCCCCGGGTTGCAAATCAGAGAATGTCCACGCCGTCAAGTCTTCCCAAATCATACACCTTTATTACGAATGCATTCGGAGATCTGTCTCGCAGGACAGTCAAGCAGATCTAAAGTCCGTTCACATCGGACACAGTTTAAATAGCCCCTTTCCACACAATCCATGCATCGTCGTTGCTGCGCGTGCTTCCTGGATGTGTATGTGTCTCGTGTCGCAGCCCCCAGCCCTGGGGTGAACCATCTGGTGACCTTTTCCGAGGGAGATGAGAATGGTGTTGTTGTGTCCGGCGCCAGGAAGTCTGCAGGACCCCTCAACTGGCCTGTCTCCCCTCCTCTCCTTCCTGGGTCACTTTATCAGTCCCATGTGTGGTGGTCAAGCTAGAAGTTAATCTATAGGTTTCCATATACACAGTGTCCTTTGTCTTATTCTCCTAACTTCCTGACCCCCCCCCCCCTTCTTATGGGATGTCCCAAGTAACCTCTTAACCCCCAGCCTACTCCTTAGGAGTCTACTCCCCAAAGACATCCCAGCACCTAACATCTTTAATAACGAATTCCACAAGCCCCTTCCCCACCCAGTCATTGTTTAGAAATTGCTAAGCATGCTTCCTGTGTGGGCGTGTCCTGTCTTGCAGAACCCATCTCTATCCGTGGGGCCATCTGGTGATCTCGGAGGCCTACGAAGAAGACTTGAGGGGGGGGCTGGCGCCAGGAGATCTGATAGGAACCCTCTGCTAGCTCTTGTTTACATATCCTCCTCATTGTCCGCATCTGTGGGTCCAGCTAAAAGGCCATAAACCTGTCTTCCTTTACATTCTATGTCCTTGCCTCTAATCTCTTGATTTATGGTCCTACCTCTGGAATGTACTGATTAACATTTATAACCCCCGGCTGGCTATTTCAGAGTATACGCCCTACCCGCACGGTTTGTTTCTAATAGCACACACCCTTTATTCAAATATTCCACACCTGGTATCAATGGGGACACTTGAATTTTTTTATCCTATTTCACTTCACAATTAATTAGTAACAAGTTCTAAACCCACAAATTGTCAATTAGACCCAATTCCAACAAAATTACTTAAGGAGCTACTCCCAGTGCTAGGTCCACCAATGTTGAACATAATAAACTGCTCCCTATCCTCTGGAAGTGTACCAAACTCATAAAAAATCGAATTTGGTCCAGATTTAATAAAGAATTATAGGCCAATATTGAACCTCCCCTTCCTCTCCAAAATCGTAGAAAAATCTGTTTCTCTACAACTTAATGCCTTTTTGAAGACAAACAACGTTTGTGAAATACTCCAATCCGGTTTCAGACCCCATCATAGCACTGAGACTGCACTTGTAAAGGTGATAAATGACCTTCAAATGGCCTCAGACAAAGGTTCTGCATCTGTCCTCTTACAGATCAGATTGGCAGGACAGGAACAGTCCAGGGTGGGCTGATTAGGGGTTCAGTCTGGTGGCAGCCGGAATCGTCAGGATCATCTAGATTGGGAGGGGGGGTCAGTAGAGTGGCAGCTGGAATCCTCAGGTATCTGCTTGTTCTGCAGCAAAACCAGGGGGCTCGGGACAAGGTCTTCTGGGCCTGGTACTCCACAGGTGTAGGCCGAGACTTCACGTCCTTCCAAGTTGAACCGCAACAGGAGACAAGGAGAGTTGTTGAAGAGTGTTTATCTCTCAGATAAATAAGATTTAAACCAGGCTAAAAAGTTTCTGCGTAGCCCAGCATGGGTTTCCAATCTCTCCAAGAGAAGGGAGTGATCAATAGTGTCAAAAGCAGCACTAAGATCAAGAATCAATGTGGGTGGATTAATTTCATGCCTGTTGGGTCCTGTCCGAGGCCTCCCTTGAAAAGGGCCACAGTGACCCCCCTGTCTCAGACAAAAGTTTTTATGCTGCTATATTATTGTGCTGGGGGCGCAGGGTTAGTTCTCCTCCATAACTCTAAGAAATGCACTTTTTACCAACTCTCCTTGTCTCCTGTTGCGGTTCAATTTAGACGGACGTGAGGTCTCGGCCTACACCTGTGGATTACCAGGCTCAGAAGACCCTTTCCCGAGCCCTCCTGGTTTTGCTGCAGAACAAGCAGATACCTGACGATTCCAGCTGCCACTCTGCTGACCCCCCCTCCCAATTTAGACAATCCCGACAATTCCGGCTGCCACCAGGCTGAACCCCTAATCAGCCCACCCTGGACTGTTCCTGTCCTGCCAATCTAATCATGCTTGTCACCTAGATCAGGCATTTTAGACTCTGGACACAGCTCATGTGAATTGATTAATTATTAACAGTATTCTTAAACATCACCCTGCACAGCCACAAGAGGTATGGCCACCCCTTTGAACCTGGTTCTTCTCTAGGTTTCTTCCTACAATCCGGCCCCCATAGGGAGTTTTTCCTAGCCACCGTGCTTCAATTCAGGTTGTTGCATGCTCACTGGGGTTTTATGCCTGGTGTTTTTGTAAAAGCACTTTGTGACAACTGCTGTTGTAAAAAGGGCTTTATAAATAAATGTTATTGATTGATTGAAGTACAATTCAGCATGTTTGGGAACAATTTGTTTCGGCATTGTTAAACGTCTAACTGGGATTTGTTGACCAACCGGGAAGAATTTTTACACTACACATTTGGTAAGTGTGCTAGACATCACACAGCTAAGACTACCCCAGAGAGAAGCACTTATGATCATTGCATTCAAATAATGCTTTTGTTTGAAGTAATCTGAGTGCGTTACAAACGGAAGCACAATTACGGAAGCACAATTTATTAACCCAATGTGTCATGTCAAACTACCCCAACAAGTAGCACTTACAGCATTACATAGGCAAGTCAATACTAGTGTTAGGGTACCATTGTAATTGTAACATTATTGAAGGATAAACGGTTGAAGATGTCCTGTAATGTCCACTTTATATAGACCACTTACTGATTAACCGCAGGATTTCTCTTTTCACTGGGGTCCTTTTAGACTTGCTAGTCCGTCAAGAAGTCAGACTGAAGTGAGTTCCTAAGATCTGGAGAGCTTGTTTTAAATGGGCAAGTACAGAAAACTAAAAACTACGTCGTTCACAGCCAGGCCCATTCTCTGCAGCAATATTGGGAGAGGTTTTGGTGAAGTGAATAACCTGCTAACGACTCTAGTGATTGAATCTAATGAGCCATCACCAGATTTGAATAATAAAGTTATTTCTTCCTGCTGACATTTAATACGGAATCATACCACAACTTAATAGCACTTTCTGTGACTTCATAAAAGAATGCTGCTCAAGTTGAAGTATTATTCTGCATGTTTTAGAAAGAGTTTTCCCAAGACATAGCTGTGATATGTACCCAATGTAGTCCCAACTTAGTAGCACTTTTACATTTCTAAACAGGCAAGTATGCTCAAGCAATGGTCTCATTTAGATGTTGGGAACTTGGATGTGTTAAAAAGTACAATGATAATAGACTTATCAAATCAATTCTTGTAGAATAAGTCACTTCAAACTACCCCAACAAGTAGCACTTACTGCATTACGTAGACAAGTCAATACTCGTGTTAGGGTACCAATTGTGACATGTGTTTTATCTTTACGTAATCAACAGCACATCCGTGTGGCAAATCACAGTTAAGACTGCCCCAAAGAGAAGCACTTACTCTTCAACCTAAAAATGAATGCTTCTTTTTAAGGTAACCTTAAAGTAATGGGATCCGGTTAAAAAACAAACCCCCCAAAATGCATGTTGCATCTATCCTAACAATACGCAGTACTGCACATAATGCTTTTCCGTGGAATTTCCATTTTCATCACCAACACGTGCTGAATGCCGTAGTTCAATACAGAATAATACCCCAACTTAATAGCACTTTCTGTGGCTTGGGAAAAGAAAGGTGCTCAAGTTGAATTCAGCATGTTTGGGAACAATTTGTTTCAGCATTGTTAAACATCTAACTGGGATTTGTTGACCAACCGGGTAGAATTTTCACACTACACATTTGTCAAGTGTGCTAGACGTTACTGTGACTGAGTCAGGATACTGTACCGGGCGTTCGCCACTCGGGGTCACCATCGTATTGACTTGAATTGATCAATGTATTAAAAACGATCGATCCCTTGAGCCAAAACAAAATACTTTTCTTTCTCGCCTTCCTTTTTTGGGGTCCATTGTTTCTAAGAATCTTCTACATGAGCAAGTGCAAATCCAACATACAATATCGTTAAGAGGCTGTTATTAAACAACATTTCAATAAATAGGCATCCCCAATCTTTCTGATAGAATTTTTAAGAGAAACGGTTGGGTGTTTTTCAGTCCTACTCAACAGTAGGGGCACCTGTGCTTTTTCCCCCCCGGGTACCTAGTTGAACCTCTGCTGGCCCAAAGGCGGATGGGCCATTGGCCAATTAGAAACCACCTATATATGACCAACCCCTTCCTCCCCCTCCCTATATAAATTCCTGTCTGTTCAATCTTGCTCACACATCTCTGAAGAAGCCTTTGGAAGGGGAGATGTTTTAAGAGCATTCTTATTTTGTTTATGTTAGTCATATTCACTTCTTTTGAATGAGACCTTTACCCACCCTATCTTATTCCTTGTTGTCCTAAAATCTTAGCACGATGTCACTACCAAAAAGCACTTTACGCTGGTTGACACATAGGCCTAGGTGATTGTCCAGCAAAACCTCTCTTTGGGTGTAGGTGGTGTGAAGGGGCTTTAGAACAAGCTTAAACTGGTTTGAATTTTCTTTCAACACTGCATGGTGAATACAGGGTTTGTTTAGTGAAACCTTTTCTTCAGTGTGTGTGGTATTGAGTGAGTTGCACAGGAGGGGTTTCAAAACTCCTCTTAACATGGTGTAGTGATAGAGGCACTGGCTAATTGTGGGGCCTTTAGAAACCACCTGCACTGAATTACACTGATTGGGCTAGTGCCAGAGGAACCAAATGTTTTTCTAAAACGGTCATTCTCAATGTGCAAAATAAAGGTTTGATAGGAAATTTGAGCAGTAGGAATGGATCCCTATTTTCCATGCTCTTGTTTATTATTTTGCTCTCTGTAATCCCAACTAACCCAAGTTGGGGAAAATGCCTGAAGTATTAAGGGAATTCAAAGGAGAGAATAACCACAATCCCTTGAATCACCTGCCCACTGAGCAATATTTTAAACTACTCCAGGCATTAAGCCACTCTGAAATCCTGGATCATTCTGTCGAGTTAGGTCCTCTGGGAATGCAAAGGCAGGTATACCAATTGGCAGCATTTATCAAACCCTCTTTGACCTCTGTAAATACTCCAGACAAAGTAAAACATAATGCCAGACTGTGGATAGAGGTTAATTTGGAATTGTGATGGCCTCAATCCTAGTAGACTCTCAGGATTTTGTTCAGGAGGCATTTCAAATGGCAGTGGTTTGGTGAAAGGCTAGATGGAAACATACATTTACAACTACGTCAGTAAACACTCTACGGTCTATGCTGCAGTCCACCGGAGAGATTCCATCTTCTCAATCCTCCTTTGTGATCGACCCCAAGAATGTTTTCTAACCCTACCTGAGTCTACTCTGGCCCAGGGGCCCTAATCCGTATGTCCAAGCAATGTTGGTTCCTATAGTGCAGGAACCAACTAGGCTACTTTCACCCCAGGGAGAAATTCGTGCTCCCCCAGGACAGTCTCCCAATACCTCAATTTGTGTGAGATGGATTCCTAATATTGATATTTTGGGGAATCAACAATTTCATGAAATCAACCCGCTAGCCCCAACAGAACAGCTGGGAGACACCCAGTTGGCAGATATTGATATTGTTTGCATCTCTATAAAATTGCCTTTTATGTTGGACGTTACGAAACATTTGGTTAGGTATTTGCAGAACATGCCACAGCTTGAATTAATTTTTGCTGTATGTTCATTAGAAACCCACAAGAGGTTGTAGAAGCCAAGTTATTCATGGGATTTTCCCTTTCCAATATTAGGTGGGCAATGTCAATCCCTGTGGTTAACAGAAACAAAATGCTGCTCGAGTTGGAGACTGAGAGAAACATCTGAGAGGTTATTCTCAGATCCTTCACTTTGATAGAGGGATTTTACTATTTTCTAAATTCTATCACTACTGGAGTTGATTACGTTCACTAGTGTGAACAGCGTCATCTGAATTAAAACTCATTGACGAACCTACATGAGTTGTTTGTTTGGCAATTGGAGGTTTATTTTGTGTCACCGGCAGAGGGAACTCCTCTCTGCAGACCCTTTGTATATTCCATTCATGTAGTTCTGGCTGCTAACAGTGCTACTCTCTGTCACCATGCAAGGTACACTGTCTTTTCTGCACCGATTTAGCAAAATAAAATTCACAATTAGATAAACAAAATACGTTTATACATTTTACCAAATAAGCTAAAGCTAACTGCTTTAAATTCATCTTTACTAAAGTAACGAGAGCTCAGTAGTTGACTAGTCATGCCGCCAACTTGGCCAACTGCCCACATTTCTCGTCTACCTAGTCAGAGTGCATTCATGACAAGGTTGTCTGGTCAGAGGCACAATGTAATTTTATTTAAACGAAGGGGCCTCCAGGAAGGCTGTGGCGGCCAGGCCAATAAATCTTGCGGCCTGCCGGGTGGGGACTTGTCCTGGGGGGGCATGGACGGTGGCCTGCTGGTAGACCGCTGCGGCAGCCAGCCTGGCAAGGGCCAAACGGTAGCTGGAGGCTGCAGCGGCCTCCAGGGTCTGTTCTGGAAGAGATATAGAAAAGATTAAATTACTACCTGGAACCACCACATTTGGAAAAAGACAAATCATACTTGAGAGGATTGATTTTTATTTTATCCCCAACACCACGGCGAAGTGCCGGGCTCCGAACGGCCTCTGAAAATAATGGTTTGTTTTTAGGATGTTAAGGGGGGACTCTGGTTATACATACGATATGATGGGTACAAAAGTGAATTTTTACCGGCTGTCTTTTCACGTGCTGGAAGAGAAACCGAATTAATACCTGGAACCACCACATTTGAGAAAGCCAAATCAAACTTTTGAGAAGATTTAAATTTATCCTTAACCTTACCTCCGCCTCTATCCACTCTGTAAATATGGTATCCAGTATTCATGTCTTATTCTTCAATTAATAATTCCAAGGCCACTGTCGAATGTTTAGGACTAAGGTAACCCCAACAATGGGTATAGAAGTAAATTCTTACCTTTTTTTTCACCTTTTGTTATTCTGGAAATTTCAGGAAGAGATACAGATTGAATTACTACATGGGTTAGGGTTAGGTGGGGGACCAATTTAAAACACTGGACGTATGTTAAAATGTGCACTGGCACCGGGGCTACAAAACTAATCTCCTTGTATTTTCATGAAATCAAAAGAAAAAACGGGAGGTTTTGGACAACGGTGACCCTGAGGTTGAAGTTGGGGTAAGTGGGCAGAAGAATGGTTTAAAAAAAAAAGGGGGATTTGAGGTTTGGTGTTTAGGCACCGATGCCATTGAGGTTTGGGTAGGGGGATTTAGGGTTGGGTGATTAAGCCCAAATCCCGCTAATGTTAAGTTTAGGCACCCAGTCAATGGCGTGCGGTCAACTTTGATTGGCTGTTACGGGCAAAGTATTTTGAATATCACCATTTATAATAACTTCTTTGAGGCTTGGTCTGAACATCTTTTTAAATTATAGAGAAGAAATATTATAATTTATGGCCTGTGAAACTTAAGTTTTCCACTAATTTCAAGATTTTAACAGTCAATTGCAAAGTTGTTCAACATCTGGTCATGCATCACCTGATACCAGTTGTATGTTTCTGCGCAAATCAGATCAAAGGTTAAGAGTTGACATGAGAAATATTGTCTGAGTCTGATACAGACTTAAAGGTCAATGTTTCACCACAGAATTAGCCCCAACAAGTAACATTTTGCAACAAAATGGTACTTGTTCAATAATATACATTTTAGTCCAATGAACTTAATGTTTACAACAGTAAACAGTGAAAACCGAAAGCAAATTATTTTGTAAAGTGTGAATATTGCAGAATAGTCACAGCTGGGGTAACAGTGCAGTAAACACAAAAACAAAGATATTACAAATAACATGGCACGTGGTTGCATTACCAAGAGAATTACAATGTTTAAATCAAGGACAAGCATTTCAATTTACTCACTCATTCTCGCTTGGATCAGCCAGGACGTCGGCCACTGTCTTTAATGGCACAGCAGAACTTGGTGGCTTCTCAAAAACAAAAAACAAGTTTCTCACGCAAGTCATCCTGGACCTTTCATTCACCAAAATGTCATTTAGTCCTATATTTTCACGAGAGGGATTCAATGTAACGTCCTCAACTTGTACAGGGCTTCTAAAAAAATAAGAATAAAATGAAAGGGTGAGTAGCAAAGCAATTTTATAAACGATAGCATTAGTCATAAGTCCTGTTCCCCAAAAGTAACAAACTAGGAGATACATTTAGGTAAGGTGCCATTTCAATACAAATACCAATTGTGTTGCTGTGGTGTGAATATCACCTTTCTGGAGTACTCCTGGAGCATGGCCTTTGACTTGGAGGTACCGTCTTTAACTTCCGAGACATTGTGAATGAAGCCTTCAGCCTGGATCTTTGCCTTCTTAGGAATGGTCATCTTCTGTTGTCAAGAGACATGAAACACATTCAGTCACCAACATACTGATCGAGACCATGAAAGAGGACCACTGTTGTGAAGCAAATAAGGGATAACAGTTACAATAAACATAAACGTGGCGTTATAACTGACGCCTTGAGTTGGACATCCCCAGGGGTTCAAAACAACTCTGTTTATTGTATGAAACTACAACAAACAAAACTGCATGATTTCTGTGAAACTGTATAATAAAGCAAAATTGTAAACTTGGGGTCCCTGTATCATGGTGGTGGATCACTTTATACAAAAGTCGAAGATCAGATTTGATTCATGAATTGGCATTTTTGTGGTTAAGATGGCTCTTTTAATGTGCTTGCGGAGGTTAAACGAGGAATTTTTAAAAGCGGAGTTTCAGTTGCTTTTCGGCAGGCACAACAAACATAACGGTTCTTCTTTTTAGATTTTAGGTGAAAAAAACCCTCTGCATTCAAGCAGCTCATTGCTCGCCTTCTCTCCTATACTCAATTCCCGCATTTAGAGCAGTATCACGGCCGTAGTGCAGGTCGGAACCAAACGCATACATTTTGTGGGTGAAAGAATTTATTTGAACAAAAACCAGACACACACTAACTGTACACAGGAAATAAAAGGGGCTGTAGTAACAGCAAAACAGATAACGAAACATAAAACAAACTGAATTATCTTCCATATAAAACATGTAGCGTAACCACGGAACAACCAATAAAACAAGTGACAGCAGCCGCAAACTGGCATAGGCACAAACAAATCACACCGGGTGTGGACAAACATTAACCTTAAGTAGGGTCCCCAATCAGAGACAACTGACAACAGCTGTCTCCGATTGGGGAGCCCTGAACAGCAAACGACATGTCATTCTTTTTGGAAGACATGACACACCACCACCGTCATTGTCTCTTTTCGATCTTTACCGCAAACAAAGAAGTCTGCAGTTGTTTTTGATGTCGACAATAGTCTGATTATCGTGAGCACCATAAAAGCCTATCACGGGAGTCAACAACGAACAACGAACCGCTGAAGGTGGTCGAAGATGTCGCTGATTTCTGGCAGAACACTGCTGAAGAACCTTCTACTCCTCTGCGTGTCTAAGTTTAATAGTGTGGGGTTGTTTGAGAGAATAAAACGTTATTTTATTTTGAGAAATGTCACAGACCTCATGATGTACATTATTGAAAGAAAAGTGAATAATCGAGCTCTTTACAAAACCAAACATGTTGTTAATGTTGAACTTGTAGAAAAAGTAGAGAAGACCTTTACTGCTGTCCATAACTGTGATATGTGGCTACATATGATGGAATTAGATTTACCTGAGGAACAAGAATTGTGATTTTGTTAGTTTTTTCTTTGAAAAACTATTAAATATTAACGTGTATCATTTAACTGCTATGTATACTTTTATAATTGAGGTGTGTGTTTTAAAAATAGTTGTAAACCAATTAATGTAGACAGGATTTTCAATGTACTGAATCACTATGTAAGTGATAAATGGGTTTTTAATCTCTTGAAAGAATTTCTGAAATAAAAGGAAATATACTCTAAGCAAACGTGTCATTCGTACTTAGTTTTTTTTGGTGTTTAACAGTTGGAATGGAAGGGTTATTGAAAAACATATAATTGAATCCAGCAAACCCCGGTGCTTTCGGTGTTAAGGAGCGGCTTCACAGGGCGATTCAGGAACAAACAGGGAAGCCATGTAGTAGCGCTATCGTTAATGCGTGGCTTAGTGGGCAGGACAGCTATTCTTTACACAAGCCTGTAAGAGATTTCTCAACTAGACCTTTATCGCAATTCCAGGCTGATCTATGTGATATGCAAGCATTGGCCGATTTTAAAAACGCAGGGTATCGTTATATGTTAACAGTTAGATATTTTCTCAAAGTATCCTATGTACGTCTGCTGAAAAACAAGTGGAGCGGAAGTAACTCCGGGCTTTTAAATCTATTTTGAAAGAGAGTGGCGTACCCCCAAAAAAATCCAAACTGATTCTGGAAAGGAATTCTTTAACCGTTCATTTAAAAATGTATGAATGAACATAATGTCATACACTTTGCAACAGGGTCAGATTTGAACGCCTCTAATTGAATGTTATTCTCTCCTTCAAGGTCCGGTTATGTGGCGTTATTTTACAGCGAATAACACACATCGTTATTTTGATGTGGTTCAGGATTTTGTAAAAAGTTATCACAAAAGCCTACGAATGAAACTGGTGCAAGTAAATGCTGATAACACCTTAGAGGTTTTTTACAAATCTTTACGGGGCATTTCCCCTTCGTAAAAAGAAAGACATTGTTTTTAAATTCTTAAAGGGCAATACTGTGCGCATCTCAAAGCTGCGTGGGATTTTTGTTAAAAAATACGAACAAGGTTCCTCTGAGCTGTTTAAAGTGACAGTGTTTACCGCGTATACCGGTTGTATTTAAATTGGTGGATTATGATGAGGAAGTGATCGAGGAAATTTTGAAATTTAAGACGGTCAATGGTACAGCCTAGGTATTTGTAAGAAGGAAAAACTGGCCTAAAAAGTTCAACAGTTTGATCCTAGAGTCGGAAGTGCTTAATGTCGGAGAATAAAAAGCAGTGTGTAAGACATACAGCAGTTATTCAAATCATGGAAAGATCTGGGTTTTTATCTAACGCTACCTAGCAACGCTTCAGGGGAAATTTACCCCAAAAACAGCAGTTCTAATTTAATAACAAATTTCGCAAAACCTATAGAGTTACAGGGTAGCTGGGATGTGGGTCTTGCAGAAATCGTATATCCGCATAGTTGGAAAAATATCATCAAAAATGACAGTTTTTCTACAGAAAAGAGTTTGCTTCTGTGGCTGTATTAGGAATCAACAACGATGGAAATAAAGAGGTTGAAGCATTTGGTTACAAACCTCTAGCTGTCAAACTCAAAGCAGGTTACTATACAGAAATAACCGAAGTTATCTATGGTATGAACGAGGCCTTACTTGCCGTGTCCAAGGAGGTGTATCTAACTTATGACAAAGTTCAAAAGCGAATAAAACTTGTCAGCGATGATGGACCGTGTGCTATCAAAACCAATGGCAGCTTAGCTTATGTCTTAGGGATGCAACCTTATTTATGGTTTTACGCAAACGACTTGTCTACTAAATACACTGTAGACATTCACTCGGGCTTCTGTAGAATTCAAACTACTTCCCCCGAGTCCTGAATCAGAGAATGTCCACACGGTCAACTATTTCCAAAGTAAACGCCTTTATTACAGATATATTTGGAGATCGTTCCCCAAAATACAGCCAAGAAGATCTAAAGTCCGTTCACCTCGGACACATTTTATGTAGCCCATTCCCCACTCAGTCATTGTATAGAAATTGCTGAGCGTGCTTCAGCAAGTAATTGCAACCTTGTATCAAAACCTTCTACAGACTCCATCTTAGCTAATCAGAACCCAAAAGGCAAGGTTGTACCGTCAGTTAAGAGTTCTCGCTTGTCGTATACCACCCTGAACGTTTTGACAAGTGGTGCATTGCTTAGTTTGAAACCTTTTTTTATCCCTGACAATACGCTTGTAGGACGTAAAGATTACTTCACTAGTCCTGTCTTTTATATAACCCTCAACCAATCTTGTGATCGAAGCCAGGTTTATCTCAGAGGCATTTTTGTAATTTTGTGTTAGCCCTTTGGCCTTCAGAACTGATTTAGAGTTTTTGTTTTAAAACCGTAACTTTTGGGCCTGCAGGAAGCCCACTCTACGATATGACCACCATCATCGAGCTCGTTTGTTAAACCGCCCAAATAGTTGCTCAGAGGTGGTGCCCATTCCGGTTAACATAGACGACAGAGTCTGTGTCATGGTACAGAACTCTCCTCTAACTGATCCATAAGATTGTACAACTCAAGCTGCCCGTAAGCTGTAGTGAATGCAGCAATAATCACATTTACATTTCCTGGACAACGCAAATAATTTTCTTTGTAACTCCACTGATTGCCTTATTGCCTGATTGACAATTATCTTTGAGGGATCCAAATGTATGCCCTCTTTCTCATAATAATCCTGAATGTACCTGTCTTTGCTCTCTTGGTCAACGGCCGATGCAGGATAACCCGAGGCCATCCGCTTGCCTCTCAAGAAAGTCTAGATATAATCTTTAAAAAGACTCTGATTTCGTGTCAAAGTGCCACACTTCATGAATTTTAACTACAACGTAACCTTCCTCTAGGGCAGGGGTCTCAAACCGGTTCCACGGAGGGCCGAGTGTCTGCAGGTTTTCACTCTCACCTTGTACTTGATTGATTCATTATGTCACTGATTGGTTAGGTCTACCCTCATCTGGTTATTTAGGTCTGAACCTGGAACCAATTTACAGGAAAAACGAAAACCTGCAGACACTCGGCCCTCCGTGGAACCGGTTTGAGACCCCTGCTCTAGGGCCTTATTGAACTCCTCTGTAACCCATACACCTGTCAGAGATCTCTCTTCAGCAGAATGGTCACAAGGGGTTTGCTGGTTATTGTTGTTGTCACTACATGTACGGCAAAGAGTAAAGAAAAGCTTGCCATTCGGCGTACGGGATGGCAACACCGGGAGAAACAAACCTCTAGGAGGTTGAACTGTAACCAAAGTAGTTTTGCGGTAAGTCAAAATCCCTGTGTATTATTTCAGGGTGCCCCAAAAGAAAAGGGTTCTTGCTCATAACATGGGGGTAAAGGGATGTAAAATCACTATACTCTACTGTCTCACCCTCTTGGGCTGTATACCTTAAAGTCAGAGCGTTGGTACGGCCCCCAAATAAACCCTCTCTGGGTTCCAAAAGTTCTGGCACAGCAAAATTAGCCATAAAAGCTTGAACACCTGGGTCTGTCTTTCATCCCAGTCCACTCGTGCTCCCACAAAACCTTTACTTTCAACCCATAATTGTTCTGTAAGGATTTCACCTTGTCTTGGAACTCTAGATACATGTCACCAAAGGTCTTTTGTGTCAAAGCACACATTTCCTGGGGTAAAAAACAAGAGCTACAACCGTGAAAGAAACAGCCATTGAACTCAAGCTGTGGGTACACCATCTATGACAACATAACTGTCTACATGATAGGGTCCAAACTGTTTTTCGCCACCCTTCAACGCGTGTTGAATAAAAATGTTTTCAGTCTCAGCCACATATACCAGCCATTGTATCGAGCTAGTAGAATAGGTCTTGTACTGTCGCCTGTAGTTATCTGGGGAGAGAATGGCTATAGATTCCGGGTGTAAAAACTTTGTACGGTAAGTTTTCATACATGCTGACGCTATAGTAATACAACTCAAAGGGTCGATACCCGCATTGTTGATTACCTCCTCTCGGAATTTGAGACAACCTTCGCGTAGGATGGCCACATCGTTGTCACAATACATAGCCATTTCTTTATGAAAATCAAATGTCTCATACCAGCTCAAACTTATCTCTCTCTTTGACAGTCATTTGATCAGCTCCATACATTTCAGGGCCTGGGTACGGGCCTATGTAATGTAAACGGGCCTGATCAACAAAACACAATATTTTACTTCCTTGAGTTATAAGGTGTGGAGTCATGCCTTGCTCTACCAAAGGGTTTAACAGAAGGTAACTATTGTAACCTCTTGAATTATGTGCTATGAATGTGTAGTCTTTATATTTTCTTTTTCGAAAATGCTTTTAAAAAAGCATTGCACAATTGGAGCCCCCTGCGGACCATTTCTTACCCTTGAATGTCATGCTAGACACATATAGGCATATGCTGACCTGTTGGGTCATCCTGCCGGGTTTCAAAATCATAAAAGACGTATTTCTTCAGTGGTTTCTCTTCAAGCAAAGCTTGAATATAACATTTGTGGGCTTTTATTTGTGGGCCCGTGTCATCCAAAAGTATTTTACATATAGGACAACGTTTCTGTTGGCACTTGTGTGGCTGGGTTATGCCCTGGCTGGGTTATGCCCTGGCTGCGGGCCCATGGCCGTTTCAGTGCATGACCCATGGAGAGGCCTCTAGCCTTCTCAATGCCGCTGTGGGCTCCCCAGTCAGAGCAGCTGCATTCAGTTGACTCTGATTGGGGAGCCTACTTGGGCTGAGTTAGCACCACACTCTGTGTGGTTTATTGTTTGTGCATCACAGCTTTACGGTTTGTCCTTTGTTTAATTCCATTGCACAGTGGATGTGCTACACGTTTCTTTGTACGTTGCTTATATGTTTTCTGCTGCTTGTTTACAGCACCTTTCATTTTGCGTGTACAGTCCGTGTTAGTTTGTGTCCTGTCTTTGTTCTGGATTAAATTCACCTTTTCATTTGAGAATGTCTGCATTTGGTTCTGCATCTCATTACAACCGTGACAGTTTGGCTCAATAACAACATTTTGTTCAACAACAGAATCATTATTCACATTTGCTGGAGGTATCTGTGGCTCAAAAGGCTCAGCTACAGTGTTTAAAGCAATAATATCCCTAAAAACAGCATCATAATCAGGACTTGTTAAAGGCGCTTGCATATATACATCATCAATATGTACACTTGAATTATCAATTTGTTGTACAACTGCTTCAGGGTTTAAACCACTAATTTCATTAATCAATGAGTCATAGTTAGACTTAAACTACTAATTTCTCAAATTACAGCAGCATAGTATGGAATGTTTGTCTCAGGATTTAGACTCTTAATTTGTTCTATCAGTTCGTCATAATTGTGTTTGGGGTCCATGTTGAAACTTATCCTTTTTTTTTTTTTACTATTTTTGTTTAAGCAGTGAACTTGTTTTTCCAGAATTGCTGATCTTTACAGCGTTGCTTTGTTAAGAATTCAAACATTTGTCGCTGTGCATTGTTCTGTCGATTTTAAAAGAAAAAAAAAACATCTTGACAACGCTGTTTGTGTGCTAATTCAAGAAGCAGTCTTTGGAAAGTGTCTTGCCTAGCATTCCAAATTTTAAAGAATTCTGCTCTGGACATTAATGGGCTACATTCATCATCAGAATGAACGTTACTTGCATTAAGTACTTCACATTCCTTGCCCGGCTCTTGATGGGTTCTGCTCCCCCGTTGTGCTTCTTCAGCAGCGTTGGGAGTTTCAGGGAACACCGCTTAAACCGTGTGTAAGTTTAAAAGCTCTGAAAAACAAAAGAGGCATGTATAGACTTTAATCATCTGTTTCCTTTTTTTTATTATTTTTTTTTTTAATTAGCTAACTTTTATTTTGTTTCGCTTACTCATCATTTCGTTCAACGTTATCGTTAGCCAAAGCATTGGTGCCCGTTGTAGCGCCTGGAACATTGCCGTCTGTGTCGGAATCTGTCGTTTTTTTTGTATTTTTTTTTTATTTTTTTAATATTTTAAGTATATTATATAAACATTTATAAATACGAAGGGTTAAGAAGTTACTTGGGACATGCCATAAGAAGGGGGGGGGTCAGGAAGTTAGGAGAATAAGACAATGGACATTTTGTGCATGGAAACCTATAGATTAACTTTTAGCTTGACCACCACACATGGGACTGATAAAGGGAGACCGGCCAGAGGGGTCCTGCAGACTTCCTGGCGCCGGACACAACAACACCATTCTCATCTCCCTCGAAAGATGCAAACGCCCCCCACCCAACCATTCAGATTATAATCAGTTTATACGTCCCCACCAATAATTCTTGTTTTGGGGGCCGTACACCATCGTTTAAAATGAACACGATGTGTGAAGAGGTCTTGAATCTTGTACAATAAAACGCGTATCAATGGCCAGTCAGTTAATAGGAAGCTAAATAATTCTACATAGTAATTAAACAACTTACTAAAAACACCATACACTGGATATTCTGTTAGAAGCGAGAGGTTACTCTTTTTATAGGAGTTACAGCCGTAAACTGTTAGTTTTAAATCTGCACCTTCTCGTTTAGATACAATTCTCAACATACAAACTGCCTCTCCAAACACTAGAATTTCTTCAGATAATTCTTGCTTAAAACCAATAATTTTTAAAATATATTCGTTTATTTTCGTCCAAGCGTCCAAACAGAGCGAAGGTGTAAAGCGCACAGTATGAAACACCCTGCTTCCTACAGAATAATTTAGTTTTTTAATCTTCTTATCCTCATAGTTAAACAAACATACATAGGATTGTAAATATATTCTAATGTACTATATTGTGTTATAACTGACCCCTTTAGAATCTCTGGTAAATTGCAAGTTAATGTTTCTAAAGATTTGGGTTCGTATCCAGGTAATTTCTTACAAGATTCAGCGTTATTATTATACATGTTAGCATCTAAGTGCTAACAATTTAGCTAAATTCCAAAGAGTAAAACCGACGCCTCTCTAGCTTACATATTAATTTTTCGATTTCTGGTCAACACGACGCCAGGTAAACAGCTCACTATCCAAATAAAGGAACTGTGGAATTCGTTATTCCTAAGAAGTAGTAAGGCAGAGTGTTAATAGGGGGGTCAGGAAGTTAGGAGAATAAGACAATGGACACTTTGTGCATGGAAACCTATAGATTAACTCCTAGCTTGACCACCACACATGGGACTGATCAAGTGACCCAGGAAGGAGAGGAGGGGAGACCGGCCAGATGGGTCCTGCAGACTTCCTGGCGCCGGACACAACACCATTCTCATCTATCCCGGAAAAGGTCACCAGATGGTTCACCCCAGGGCTGGGGGCTGCGGCACACACATCCAGGAAGCACGCGCAGCAACTCTGATGCATCGATTGTGTGTGTGGCTATTTAAACTGTGTCCGATGTGAACGGACTTTAGATCTTCCTGTCCTGCGAGACAGATCTCCGGGTGCATGATTTGGGAAGACTTAACGGCGTGGACATTCTCTGATTTGCAACCCGGGGGAAACATTAGGTTTCTACAGAACGCATCTAGCCATTGTTTTTCAGGCGGCAAGATGTCGGGACCAAGGAAAGGGATGGGTAAACACCCCCCTCTTTTAAACACTCCTCCCAGGTGAGGACAACAAGTCAGCCTTATCACCTATGACGCCTTGTTACCACGACGCCTGTTGGGATGGGGAACCCCTCTAGCAAGGGTTTTTCAGGCGGCAAGATGTCGGGACCAAGGAAAGGGAGGGTGAACACACACGCATTTATGATATTAAAAACACACACGCACGCATGCACATGCACACACGCCCCGGGGGACAAACGCGCCCACTTATGTCCCGCCCCTCCAAACCGGAAGCAGTGTAATTAACCTGTCAGATGGATGGGTAAAATTGCCGTATACTACCTCTCTGGCGTGCATAGGATAATTTGGAGAAAATATCTATAAATGTTAACATATAACGATACCCCTCGTTTTTATCAGCCAATGCTTGCATATCACATGGATCAGCCTGGAATTGCGATAAAGGTCTAGTTGAGAACTATTACGTTGAATTCTTTCTTACAGGCTTGTGTAAAGAATAGGTATCCTGACTACTAAGCCACTCCTTAACAATAGCACTACTACAAGGCTTCCCCGTTTGTTCCTGAATCACCCTGTGAAGCCGCTCCTTCCCCCCGAAAGCACCGGGGTGCGCTGGGGTCAAATATGTTTTTCATTAGCACTTCCATTCTAGCTGTTATACATCAAAACAAAATACGAATGACACATTTGCATAGAGTATATTTCGTTTTATTTTTGAAAGTTTAAACATTTTTATCCCTTACATAGTGATTCAGTACATTGAAAATCCTTTCTACAATAATTGGTTTACGACTAATTAACTATTTTTAACACACACACCTCAATTATAAATGTATACACAGCAGTTAAATGTTAATATTTAATTGTTTTTCAAAGAAAAAACAGTCACACAATTCTTGTTCCTCAGGTAAATCTAATAACATCATATGTAGCCACATATCACAGTTACGAACACCCGTAAAGATCTTCTTTACTTTTGAACACTTAACATTAACAAAATGTTTGGCTTTGTAAAGAGCGCCGTTATTCACTTTTCTTTCAATAATGTACATTATGAGGTTTGTGACATTTCTCAAAATAAAATAACGTTTTATTCTCCCAAACAACATACACAAACAATTCACCAGTTTATTAAACTTAGACACCCAGAGGAGGAAAAGGTTCCTCAGAGGTGTTCTGCCAGAAATCCGCAACATTGCCGACAATATTCTGCAGTTCGGGGTTCTCTTTCACCAAGGAGTTGTAGATTTTATTTAAGACCTTGTTAATATAGCTAGAGTCTTTCAGGTCATTCAGAAATACCTCAGCAATTCCATGTACCCGTTGTAGGTCGACTTGGAGATTGAGGATCTTCAGGCCACTGGTCAGGGCTGGGATGAAATGATCGTTACACAGGCTCTCAAAATGCTGGTGATAGAAATATTCAGGATAGTCATAAAGACACGAATGTTGACGTTGGCTCCCGTGATTTATCTGACAACCATTACGTACAGCCTTTTGTTCGTCGATAACAATGTCTAAAAGTCTACCGACACAGGCTTTTATGGTGCTCACGACAATCAGACTATTGTCGACATTGAAAACAATTGCAGGCTCATTCGTTTGTGGTAGGGAATCTTGATCTCAGAACACGTGCGGGATGGTCTCGTCCAACCCACACCCCGCCCTGGGGCACCGCCTGGCCCCCGACAGGCCATGACGGAACAACACATCCCTGACCGGCAGATGTCGGTAGGCTCAAAGCCAGTTCAGGTCCCGTAACCGATTAGTCAGCCCCGGCGGTTGCAAAGCCTGCCAACCAACGGATCCAACACCGGGCACCCGGACCGGCCCCCATTTCAACAGCCATGAGTTGTCCCAAGCGACCAAACGACGCAACGGAACAAACAACCAAAATTCCAGGAGCACCGAAAAACTATGCCCACTCGGGTTCACTAAAGACCGGCACAGAAAGGAAAAAAAGAGCACATCAAGCTTCAGGGGCAGATCGGGAACACCACGACCCCCCCTCACCACCGGCTGGACCATCCAGTCCCGCTTAATATACTCATACCCCCCCAAATAAAAGAAACCACCGCCCGCACCAAACCCCGCCGAAGGCACGGGGGCAAAGGTAAAATGTAAGCCAGATAGATCAGAGAAGGCAGAATATCCGCCTTCACTACCAACACCCTGCCACTCAGCGACAACCGACGGGTCTTCCAAAGGCCCAACCTGGAGGAAACCTACGCCAATTGAGCATGGCACTGCCAGCGTCCCCAAATTCCACCCCCAGGACCCGTAAAGGCCCCGGGCAAAAAGAGAGGCCCCCCAGGCCCTCCCTCCGACCCAGCCACGGACCGAAACATTCTAAAGAGGATTTCCCAAGGTTAACTCGGGCCCCTGCCGCCCGAGCAAAATCCTCCACAACCCTGGAGACATTAGCCTCCGTAGACAAAAACAAAGAGATATCGTCCGCATACAAGGACAGCTTCACCTGTGAGAAGCCACCCCCAGGGAGGCGCAGACCGGAAATACATAAATCTGCCCGCAGGGCAGCCGCCAGATCCTCAATATACAGCACAAAAAGCAAAGGCGACAACGGGCAACCCTGCCGCACCCCAGAACCCAGGCGGAACACCTCCCCCAAATGACCGTTGAGGAGGGGACCGCTGTCTCCGCACGGACGTCGAAACATCCGAGGCGTCAAAGGCATCGGACAAGCCACTGAGCATCTCATCGGCCCAATCACCCGTCGCCAGCTCCAAATCGTCAACCGCATTCACCACCTCTACGTCGGACCCGGACCGTGCGACAGGACCCCCGCCACGGCCATCCTCCCCCACCGCGTCAGCGTAAGTCCTGGGACGAGACGGACAGTCCCGCAAAACATGGCCAGAGACCCCACACCCATTGCACACAGTAGGTTCCGTGCATGTAGCGGCACCGCAGCAGGGCGCAGCCGTCGGCCTGTTGGCCAAAACAGCGGCAATGACGACAAAACGGCGGTTGTCCCGAATAAAACAAATAGCCCCGGTCCGCCCCAATCTAAAAGAAAGCAGGCGGGTGGAGCAACCCATCCAACATCTGTGTGTCCTTGCCCAAAGTGACCCGGAACTGCCGGCGACCAGTCCATATACCAAAAATATCACAAATATACCTGACCGAGGGAGGTCAAAACCTCCCGCCGCCGCATTCCTCTGCAAACAAAAAGAGCAGACCGGATAAAACGGTCACAAGACCAAATAGGCGATTCCTTGTCCGTCCAAACAAACTGAAAAGAATTGCGCAGCGCAGCCGTAGCTGACTGACCTCCACGCCCTCCGGCCATCGGACTCTCGACTAAGGATTCACGGCACCGCGGTACCCGAACTGATCTTAGCCAAAAGGCCAAGAAGCGATATCCCCTGAATGGGACCCCCGCAGACGACGGAGCCCCGGAGCTTGTTTGAGTGCGGCCCCCGATACGGCAAAAAACCGGCAGCTCCTCCCCCCGAGACCGCGAGGTGGCGCTTTCCCGACGAGAGGCCGCATACAAGGGCCCGGCCACTCCCCCGGCACTTGTGCTCGCTTCGGCAGCACGTATACTAAAATTGGATCGATACAGAGAAGATTAGCATGGCCCCTGCGAAAGGATGACACGCAAATCCATGAAGCGCTCCATATTTTCCTTCACTTCCTTCCCGGTTAGGGTTAGGGTTAGAGGAAATCCGGAGGAGCCTGAGTAACGCCTGCCTGCCTGCGAAACAGACCGAAATTGCCAGAGTTAGACAGAGACCTAACTAATTACTCAAACAAGATATGGTCAGGCTCTGCCCGGAAGCAAAGCCCGTACAAAAATACGGCCATCTCGTTAGCGTACCTCTCCTCGGAAGTCTTTAGTAAAAGTTGTTTTTTATTGGTTTTGCCAAAATTATTTTTTCAATATTTACAGCCAACTGTTAAAAACACATCACCAACATACAAAGTCAAGAGACATGTTCACAAGTGAATGTGCTTTAAAATGTCATGTTGAGATGGTGCGGTGCTAAACAGTCTTTGTTGAAGCCCTGCTCCAACCTAAAACCCTCCAGGAAGACGAGGAAAAACTCCCGCATCAAAAACTCTTCTGAGAAAATCCAAGGGAAGAATCCTCGGGAGGAGCAATTCAAGAAGGGATCCCCTCCTTGAATTGAGTACTGACCAGTACTTGAGTTGTTGACCAGTACTCTGCTACTGACGGCTGGTGTCTGTAGCAGGGCTTCTGTGGTGGCGGTGGTGCCGTGTCTGGGGAGTGGTGATGGGAAGCTCTTGCGGTGTCCGACGGGGGAGGGGGGGTAGATCTTGACGGGCGGATTTTCCTCTCCAGTAGCTGGGTACAGGTCCGGGTGGAGGTGGGAGGGCAGGCCTGGGTGGTGGCCCGGAACCGGCACCCTGGGGAGAGGGATAGCGGGGGGTATAGAGGGAGGTAGGGGACAAAAGGGTGAGTGTCTGTGATGGACATGTGGAAGGACGGTGCAGTGTACTTCCCATTTAGTGCGGTGCGCTGCTCCTCTCCGGGTCCTTGTGTAGGGGCATAGGTGTTGGTGTACCCCTGGAACCCGGGCTTGGTGCCGGAACGTGCTCCTGGTGCGGGTGCCGGGGTCCAGTGTCCGGGGTCCTGGGTTGGGGGCGATAAGTTTGCTGGACGGCGACGCCGCCTGGTCTTCTGGGACGGAGCCGTCGTTGTGATGTAAGCCACATGGGGGGACTATCCTAGATGGCGACGTCTTTCCATTTCTTCACCCCCCACGTGGCTCTGGCGGTGTCCGGTTTATAATGGAAGTCCAGGATGGCGTAGTCCCTGAGGAGGATGGAGATTCTCCTCCTCAGGACGATCCGTGGTTGGTCCTGGTGGTGGTAGACCCTGATGTTCCTCGTCTCCCATATCACCTGCTTGGCGGCACTGATGATCCTCCACTGATGTTGGATTAGGGGGGTCTTGCAGCCCCCCGGAGGACCATACAGGATGTCGTCTGCCGTCAAGCGAGGGAGCTGGATACATCTGTTGGGGGAGACAGAGGGAACAAACAGGGCCCCGACCCGCCTGGCCACGGCGCACTCCACAAAAAGGTGGTTAATGTGTTCTGTGTCAGTGCAACCGTGGGGGCATCTCTCCGTCAGGGCTATGTGCCCGCCGGTACACAAAGACTCTAGTGGGGAGACAGCCGTGAGCAGCCGCCCAGTGTAGGTCTTTCTGTCTGTTGCTGATGCATGTATGGTTGATGTTTGCCCATACCTGCTTTGATGCCATGGCCGGCCTGGCCTTCGGAAGCTCAATGACGTCCTTGCTCCTGATGTGGGTCATGATCTCCCGATATTTCCATGCGGCCAGGCCGGCCGCCGGCAGACCCGTCCTGAAGGCAAAGTCCCTCCACACTTTTTAGACTTTCGGGGGGTCCCAGCTATAGGGCACAGTGTGGTCGATGATGGCGGTGGGGATGTGCAGCACCCTGAGGATGGGGGTGCTGAAATACCTCTCAAAGGCGCTGGCTTTCCTGTTGGGTTTGTTAATGCCATCGACCAAGTTGGAGAGACCCTGTGCCCTAATGATGTTCAGGATGTCTGGGAACCCCTTCCCCCCACTCTCCCCCATTTTGTACAGGGTAGTCCCCTTCAATCGTTCCATGGAACTCCCCCAGACGAAGGTGAACATCATCCTCTCGATGATCTTGCTTGTCACCCTGTTTGGGGGATACACCCTGCCCACGTACAGGAGAATAGGGAGAACGATCGCCTTCAGGATTAGGATCTTACCGGTCATGGTAAGGGTCCGCGTGCTCCATTGGGCGATCTTCTGTTTGGCGTGGCGGATGGTCTCTTCCCAGGTCACCCCACCTCCGCCGTTGCTTTGGTAGGTGACCCCGAGCAGTTTGATGGTTTCTGTCTTAACAGGGAAAGGGGTGGTTATTGTCTCCTGCCAGTGTTGCGACAGGTACAGCTCACTCTTACCCCTATTGACCAGGGCGCCCGTGGCTGCGCAGTAGTCCTCCACTACCTTCGTTGCCGAGGCGATGGAGTGGCTATCTACACCGACGATGGTGATGTCGTCCATGTACGCCACCACCCTAAGCCTCTCTCCCTGGGCCCCTGGGAGGTGGTATCCCCGGATGTTCGGGGTAGCCCTGATCTTGCGCAGGAAAGGCTTAAGGTAAATGACGTACAGCAGGGGCGCTAGGGGGCATCCCTGTCTGACCCCCGATAGGATGGGGAAGGGGTCTGTGGTCTGGTTGTTGACCAGTACTCTGCTACTGATGTTCTCGTAACAGAGCCTGGTCCAGTCCACAAGATATTTCGGAAAGTTCATCCGCCCCTGCACCTCCTGCAGGAAACCATGGCTTACCCTGTCAAATGCCTTCTCCTGGTCGAGACACAGGAGGGCGAAGGGGGACCTCCGCTCCTGGGAGTGGTAGATGAGGTCTCTCACCAGGAGCAGGTTGTCGTTGATGGACCTGCCGGGGACGCTGCATGTTTGGTCCGGGTTGATGACCGTGGGTTTGAAATCGCCACATGAGGGCTTTCGTCATAATCTTAGAATCCACACAGAGGAGGTTGATGGGGCGCCAGTTCTTGAGATCCTTGAGGTCCCCCTTCTTGGGGATCAGAGTGACTGCGCTCTGCCGCATGGACTCACCTAGCCTCCTCTCCCTGTAGACTGCTCGGAGGACCTCCGCCAGATCGCCCTTCAGGAGTTCCCAGAAGGCCTGGTAGAATTCCACCAGGATTCCGTCTGGTCCCGGGGCCTTCTGGGTTTTCATGGAGCGCACGGCCCGGGTGAGCTCCTGGGGGCCCAGCTCTGGGTCCTCGCTCTCGCCACCCTCAGCCACTTGGTCCAGACCCTCGAGGAAGGTTTCCGCGAGAGCCCCATCCACCGGCTTGGTGTCGTAGAGTCGGCGGTAGAACTCCCCGGTCACCCTCCTGACGTCTTCGGGGTCCGTCACCGTCTCGCCTGTGCTGTCGTATAGGGCCAGGATGCGTTGTTGCTTTGACCGTGCCCTACGGAAGAAGTGCCTCGTGCATTTCTCATCCTCCTCCAGACCTTGGAGTTTAGCCCTAAAGGTCTTCCTCTCTTGCCCCTCCCGATAGAGCGTGGCCAGGTGTTCCTTGGTCTCGGAGAGAGCGCGGTCCACCCTGAAGCCTGCTAGTTGGAGGAGGCTAAGGCGTTGGAGGGCCTCGTTGTGGTGGTGGAAATGGGCCCGTGGTTCCCTCGCCTTCCTCCTGCCTACCCCCCCGAAGTAGCCCTTGATCCTCTCCTTGACCATTTCCCACCACTCTATCGGGGATTCGAAAAGCACCTTCAGGGTTCTCCACTCTTGGTATCGTCCGGAGAAGGAGCGGTGGACGCCGGGGTCCCGGAGGACCGATGTGTTCATCCTCCAGGGCCCTCTAGTTGGTTTAATGGCACTCTTCCATTCCAGGGACACGATCAGCATCCTGTGGTCCGAGAAGTGCGCCGCTTGGGTGTTGTAGGAACGCACCTTCAGGCCTGGCGAGAGCAAGAACATGTCAATCCTAGAGGACGCAGAGCCCGAGGAACTCACCCATGTATGTGTCGGAGGGGAGGTGCCACCGACATCCACCAGGGAGAAGTCCTCGATGAGCTCCCGCAGTGCTCTCGTGGACCGATCTGTTCTGGGTTTGCTCCGATCCTCGTCCCTAAGGGCGCAGTTGAAATCGCCCCCCACCACCACGGGTGAGGGGATCATGAGTAGGGATCGGAGCTTACCGTACAGGGAGACCCTCACTGCGACACTGGTGGGTTTTGGGGGGGAGGTTGGGAGGGTTGGGGGTCGGGAAGGTCTTGGGGGGGAAGAGGTGTCCGAGGTTGAGGAGTCATCCCCAGTCTCCGGGTTTCTACTTGCTGCCGTCTTGCGTTTCCGTTTTAGAATGACCTGGTTCCATTCGGATAGTTCTGTGTCGTCACAGAAAAGTGGTTGGGAATGTGGGGGTATGTTCAGTTCTGCAAAGATCCCCACCAAGGGGGTTTTACTTAGTG
Organism: Novumbra hubbsi; assembly: GCA_016801125.1. NCBI lineage: Eukaryota > Metazoa > Chordata > Actinopteri > Esociformes > Umbridae > Novumbra > Novumbra hubbsi. The sequence continues at coordinate 4,835 of JACXGK010005446.1, read as the reverse complement.
CAAGTGGATGGGCGGGAGTCCAGGTGGCTATCGGTTGTTCTACCTTTGTTTGATTACCAGGTGAAGTCAAGTTGATAGGGAAGGGGTCCGGTTTTGTCGTCGGGGGTAGGTTTTGACTTGCGGGTATGTCTTGCTGAGGGACATGTTTGGCGGGTGGGGGTAGGTAAGTCGGAATTGGGGGGGGGCGGTGGAACAAGTTTGAGGGGTTTGGGGGTTAGGTTGAGGGTTAGGTTGAGGGGTAGGGGGTTGGGGATTAGGTTGAGGGGTAGAGGGTTGGGGATTGGGTTGGGGGTTAGGTTGAGGGGTGGTAGGGGGTCTGGGATCCTTTGGGGGGTTTGGGGCATTGGGGGGTTCGGGGTGGTCAGTCTTCCGGGCTCGGTTAGCGTATGATTGGGGGCAGTCTCTGAAAAGGTGGCCCTGGTTCCCACACAGGTTGCAGGGGCGTGTGTTAGTGCATTCCGCAGAGGGGTGCTCCCCTCTGCAGATGCGACAGATGGTTTTTGTTTCGGCATGCCGTAGTAGTGGATGGTGCCCCTGAGATTCCCCAGGTTTATGATGCTGGGGATGTGTTGGACACCGCCCACCGAGGTGGAGTCCGGTTTTAGCTGGACCCGCCACTTACGTGCCCCGGTCCCCACCCCGTCCTCGTCTGTGACCTTCCTCATGCCCGGGATGATGGTCGCAAAACGGCTCAGCCAGACCTCCACATTGTACTCCTGTATGGCTTCATTATGAAATTGTATGGTGACTATCTTCAGTTCTCTGTCTGTTAATGATTCCGGGGGAGATGACTGAAAGGCACACTGTACATGTTCTCATTATACAAGCGCCAAAACTCTTGTAGGCGTTGTGGAGTTCTGAAGCTCTATTTCCTTGATTCCTTCTTCCTCGATTCCTTCCTTACATCCTAACCCTAGCTAACCCTATCCCTAGCTTCCTTCTTTTCTCCCTCCACTCCACTCCACTTATTTACTCACTTTTATTTGCTTAGCTACTTTTAATAAGTGACTTTTACTTTGTTACTATAACCTCGTTTTTTTTCTTGTTTTTCAGACAGGGAAAAGAGGGTGCACCGTTCCCGGAGGTACTGCGATACCGGGTCGATGCGTGGAGCGGACGGAGCAAGCCCCTTTTCTGGCTCCCGCCGGGAAAAATCAATTTAATATGTATAGCCCCCGGGTGGGGGGCGTATCAGATATTAAACTGATAAGAACAGATCTTCCAAGGGTGTTTATTTACCAATCAGAACATAAACAGAAACACAACATCAAAACAGCACAACTCTGAACAGACACGAAAAACAACCTCCACGGGCCAAAACACAACCCAACTGAAATGAACAGAGCAAGGCACACACCCATCAAACAAAAAACACTGCCCACATGCAGAAAATACCCACCCCCCCACAAAACAGAGCCAGCAGCCCCCAACCCCCAATTCCCACACAGAATCCCACAAAAACCACCCGCCTCAACCCCCTACCACTTCCCATACCACCCCAAATCCCCCAAAACAAAAAAACCCCAACCCACCCAACAACAAATCACTGATAAATCCCCAAACCCCCTTTCCACCGTTCCCTGAGGGCATGAAACCCCCACCGCTCCACATCCCGTCTCATTCTCTCCCGCAGAAACCCCTCAACCCTCCTCACCAGCCCACAGGCATTCAAACCCGCCCCGCCTCTCGCCACCCCCACTCGCGAGTCCCACAAACCACGCTTGAACAGACTGATCACCAGCCACACGAGAAAACGCTCCTGAGCATCCCCACCCACATCCCCCACTCCCCGCTCCACCACATCCCACGATAGACAAACCCCCCCCCCACACCCGCCTCAAAATCACACCCACCCGAGCCCACACCAACCCCGCAAACGAACATTCCCAGAAGACATGACGGACAGTCTCCTCCCGTGCACAGGCCACCCGCGGACAGACCGGCGACTTAGCCAAACCCCTGCATACATCACAGCCCGTACCGGAAAACACCGGTGCAGGCATCTCCAATGCAGGTCCTTAAGATCATTGTCCTTGGCCTGCACAGCCACCCACACCGCTGCCGGTATCCCAACCACGGCCGGGGCCGACACACGGCCCACCACCTCCTCATACAAAAGCCCATGCGCCAGTCCCACTGCCACCAGGTCCACCCCCGCCCATTCACGTAACCTCTTTGCCGCATGGTGATAATGCCACGGCAAGGCCTCCGCCCTCGGGCCCACATTTGTCCAATCCGATATCACCGGTCTTGCCGGATACGAAAAATAAAACCTCATGAAATAGCCCCGAGGGATGGAGCACCGGGGATGACAACTCCTTCAACAAAAAAAGACACAAAAACCACATCCAACTTCAACGGAAAATGGGGCACTCCCCTACACCCCAAACCCAACGGTGACACCATCCGAACCCGTGACACGTACTCATACGCCCCACCCCACATAAAACTGAACACCAACCGTACCACAACCCTCCGTAAACACGCCGGTAACGGAAACACATAGGCCAAGTATAAAAACATTGGCAAAATGTCCACCTTCAAAACCAACACCTTACCCACAAAAGACAAAGAGCGAGCCCGCCACAACCCCAACTTCATCCCTCCAATTCAGCAACGCAGACCCAGAACATTCAAACTGGACCCCCAGGATCACCAGCGGACCCACACACAAAGACAATCCCCCCGGGACATCCGTCCGACCCCGCCATCTACCAAAATACTTCACCGACGACTTTGCCAAATTCAAGACGGCCCCGGACGCCCGCCCAAACTCCCGAAATATCTCCACCACCCGCACCAAGCAGGAATCACGGTCCAAAAACAGGGTGGTGTCATCCGTGTATTGTGACAACTTCACCCGCTGACCCCCACCCCCAGGAAGCAACAAACCCCCCCACCCCCACATCACACCGGATAGCCTCCGCCAACGGCTCGATATACAAAACATACAACAGGGCCGACAAGGGACACCCCTGCCTCGCCCCAACACCAAACACCTCCCCAAGATGCCCATTCAAATTGACCCGGACACCCGCACCTCCATACAACACACGTAACCAACCAACAAAAATGGCCCCAAAACCCAAACGGCCCATCACCCGAAAAAGAAAATCCCTATCCCCCCTATCAAAGGCCTTCTCCTGATCTAAAGCTGCCACCAATAGAAACAGGTTCCGGTCCTCAGCCCAAGCGATGGAATCCCGAACCAAACTCAGGTTCCAGCGAACCGACCTCCCCTCAACACCACAAGTCTGGTCCACCCCGACCACAAACGGCAGCGCCTGGCGCAAACGGTCCGCCAAAACCTTCGCCAAAATCTTATAATCGACGCAAAGCATCGTGAGGGGACGCCAATCGCCCAGCCGCCGATCGTCCCCCTTCTTGTAGAGCAGGGACAACACCCCAACCCCCATCGACGGACACAAAAACCCCGACTCCAACATGGCCGACAGGACCTCCAAATCACACGGCCCCAGCAAACCCCCTGCTCCCTGCCTCCCATTCCAAATCTAAACTCCTCTGCAAAACCACCACCACACCCCGCCTCTCCCTCACCCGCCGACGACAGTAACCCACCACAAAATCCCTCATCCTCCTTTTAACCACCTCCCACCACTCCAAAACCCCCCTACATAACCCCCTAAGACCCTCCAACCCCTTGAAGAAGACCCCAAAGGCCTCCACGAAAACACGCTCCTCCAAAATTGCGCAATCCAGCTTCCAATACCCCCTTCCCTGACCCACCCCTAAACCCCCCTCTACCCTCAACAGCACCCCTAAATGATCAGAGAAAAACACCGGAAGCAGACGCCCCGCCACCACACCCAAACCCCGTGACACGAAGATGTAATCCAGCCTGCGCTCCACACCACTGGAGTTGCACCATGTGGCCCCCCCCAACGCCGGGGACACCAACAGGCCCCCATCCACCACGCCACTACTCACCAATAAACGAGACAACACACCCCCACACCCATCACCCTTCCCCAGATCCACATTAAAATCCCCCCCGATCACCAAAGTCCGCGTCGTAGCGCACAAGGGCACCAAGCACTCCACCATGGCCCTCCGCTCCGCCCCGACCTGCGGCCCATAGACCCCCACCACCCGCAAACGAAACTCTCCCACACACACAAATCCTCAGCCATTGAGTCCGCCATCACCTGCAAAGCCCCCACCCCTTCGGACAAAGCAGAAGAAAAAGAAACACTCCCCCCATCTCCCGAAAGCCAACCCCCGCCCAAATCAAACTCCCCAGAGGCACCATCCACTTCTAGCGCAGTCATCGCCTCGCCATCTTCACCGTCCTTCGGAGACGACACCACCTCCGCCACCAGGGAACAGTCTTCCAGAAGAGTCTCCGGAACCACTTCAATGTCCCCAATCTCCAGAAGAGGCTCAGAAGCGTCCACCAAATCCACCGGCCCACCCCCCTCCCCCACCACGCACCCCACCCCCCGCCGTAGCTGCAGCATATGAGCGACGACGAACATGGCAGTCTCTGACCAAGTGATCCGTGGCCCCGCAGCCGTGACACGCCCAGGGCGCTGTACAATCTTTAGTGTCATGTTCTTTTGAACGGCAAAACCTGGGTTAGGGTTAGGGTTAGGGTTAGGTGTTAGGGTTCGGGTTCGGGTTAGGTGTTAGGGTTCGGGTAGGGTTAAAAAATGACCTTGGGTCTTTTTTTGCACGGGCCTATTGCTGTGTTCTGCCTAATAAAACATATTTTCTAAAATGTGTGGGTGATTATGTATGCATTTCTAAAAAAGGTCTGCAGGGGGAGCCAAACTAAATCCTGTTGAGATATTAATCCCACAGGTTTATGGAAGCTA